>JAJIYU010011305.1:0-15401 GCA_030144865.1 Tinospora cordifolia
TAATCAAAATTTCACATACTCAAGATACGAAACATATGAAAAAGAAGAGCAAAAGGAGAGAGGGAGAGAGAGAGAGAGAGAGAGAGAGAGAGAGAGAGAGAGAGAGAGAGATGCAGAAAGACAGAGATACATAGAGGGAGAATGAGAGACACAGAAAGAGAGAGGAGAGATGTACATAGAGAGAGATGAGAGATGTAGAAAGATTGAGAGGAGGAGAGCAGTGAGAGAGGGAGGAATGCAAAAAGAGAGGGAGGGAGAGACACAAAAAGAGAGAGGCAGAGCAGAGAGAGTAGGAGAGATGCAGAAAGAGAGTTGAGAGAGAGGGAGAGAGTCGAAAGCGAGAGACGCACAGTGAGATGAAGAGGGTTGTCGGAGTCGCTCACCAAAGAAGAGGTCGGAGTTGCTCATCGGAGTGTCGGAGATGATCGCCGAAGTCTCAGAGATGATCGTCGGAGTTGGTTCGAGTCGTTTGACTTTGAGAGGTTTGATAACGAAGTTATTAGATTTAGGTTAAAATTAAAAAAATAATAATTAAAAGCCTTTCTATTTTTTTTAAATTTACAGAGAAGCCCTCCCAGCGCCTAGGCGGTGCCTAGGCGATGTCTAGACGGCGCCTTGATAACACTGTGATACTTCATTTGCTTGTTTGATGTTGAGTTGCTAGTTTGTTCTTCAAAATGGTCAAAAAAGGAAAAAACTGAAACATACATAAGAGTACGTGGATAATTTGACTGATCTTATGTTAATTTGGAGCATGGTTCACTGTATTTGCGTTATAGTAGACTGAAGCATCTATGCCAATTGTTAACCTGGAAACATGGGAAAATTTGCTGAGTGTACTAATATTTTTATTTTTTTCCTTATAATGGACTCCCATTTTTGAAAGTGTTGTTTTTGATCCTCTTCATACATTTATATAATTGAGGAGAAGAAATATGTTTCTCCAAGTTTTAAAAAGCATTGTAAGATGGTGGTGGTGGGTTTTTTTTTTTTTTTTTTTTTTCTGATTTTTAGTTTTTACTTGTGGCCCGATTAAGAGCTTTTTTAGTTGAACTGTTTGACTGAAAATTTTAATATAGAAACTTTCATTTTAAATGAGGATGATTTATGATGTCTCTAATTGCCACTTTCGAGAGACTGCTGAACTTGTTGCAAATTGAGTGCTTTCATGAGTCCAAGAGGTGAGCAATCATCACTAAAGATCTTTACGCTTAAACTTTATGGCTTTTTTATCTCTAAAAAACTGAATGCTATCATTGAGAAATGGGGGATGAGATATCCCATACAAAAGCTGCAGGCCTTACAATAAAGACAACATAGAACCAGCTAAAAATATGGCCCTACTACACTACTCCATACAAAATATTATGCCAATTTGAGAATCAATCTTCGAGGGATATGTCTTTCCCAAGAAGCAAAAAGACTTTCAGATCTTTGTGGGATTTGGTCCGCTGTCTTCTCTTTCCATCTGAATATTCTTTTGTTTCTCTCCTCCCAAACTGAATAGAGAATCACAAACAGAGCACACTTCCAGTGACTTGAAAATGTTCTACTTCTTGTTTCATTAGGTATAAAAAAAAATCTGTTTTCCTATGGGGCTTTAAACTTTGTGCGCTTTCTCTGCTAAGCATTTCAGATCTTCCTTACTTTAGCACACTTAAACTTTATGTTAGAAAATCCGATGTTGAACTATGGGTGGAAGGTTTGCATCTTAATGAAGGGGAAATAAAGACAATGAGCATTACCTAGTGTTGATGGTCTAGGGGTGATGTAAATACTTTCTAAGCTTGGATGAGACAGTGTTGAAAAGGCATCGCCTTGACGCCTAGCCCTTTCAACCGCCTAGGAGGCGACCTAGGCACTGTAGTGGTGTGTTCAAAATTTTTCTTTTTTATGGAAGGCTTGATTTTTAATTCATAAATTAATAAAAATTAAATAATATATCATTTATTTTGATATATTATCTATTTTACATGCACACACACACACATATACATGGAGTGAAAGACAAATGTATAGATAAATAATTCTCGAGGGACCTTTAAATAAATTTTTTTATGGTTTGCTTAGATCTGCCTAAGCGAGCCATGCCTCGCCTTATAGAGGCTTACTGCCTTTGTGCCTTGACAACACTAAAATGAATATTCACTAGAAAAGGAAAAATCCTTTATTGGTTATTTCAATTGAAAAGGACATGACTAAAGAAAAAATCAATGAATGTTGAGTATGCTGCCCCAACTTTTGATGTTCAGTTTAGGGCTTTATTTTGCTGTTGGACATGAGTGGGAGTGCAAAAAGAAGTCTTTATAACAATTCTGGAACATAGATCAAGCAATTTATGAATATTTCGAACAATTTGTTAGGGCAATCCAATAGCATATTAATTTTACCCTGCAATTTGGTTCATTTGGAAGTGAATTGAATTGCAATCCATATGATGCAACAATCCTAGGTACAACTCTTAGTTCTTTGTTTCAAAATAGGGTACTCACTAGAAAAATGAAAACTGAAGTGCAATGAGAGGATCCATACAGGAAAGGATGAAGCGCATTATTCGAAGCTGCTCTAGAAGTGCAATGGATATATGAAGTTACATATAATTAGCTCTTCAAGGTTTTTAATGCACCGTCCATTTCTTCACATCTTGACTAGGGATAATGCTTCTTACACTTATTCCTTCCACTTTAGAAAGGCGAATATTGTTCTGCTTCACTTTCTTAGTGCAATTATTAAGGGATGCTTCCCCTATTCTTTGGCTAATGGTTATGTCCTTTGTTTTCTTGCTTATGGTCTCCTGTCATATAGAGGGGAGGCCAGTTGCAAGTTGATGTCTAAGGTTAAAAATTAATGTTAAGGTAGATGCATGATCATTTTGTTAGACGCAAGATTCCCATAAAGAAATAAAGCCATAAAAATCAGATATTTGTGGCGTTTGTACATATCCAATGATCATTTCTCTTAGTTAGGCTAAGGGAGACTTCTTTTTTCAAGTCTTGTTCCATTGATCAATCTCTATTTCCCCAAGAAAGGTTGTTTACCACAGTTGATGTATTAAAACAAATCAATTACTTCGTACTTTGATCTAAGGAGATTCCTCATCTCCAAATTTTGTCAATTAATAAATCTTGTTTCTTTTCCAAGAAAAAATCAATTAATCTCTCAACATGCATATGGAAATATTTCATATTTTAGGGTATTTTATCATTATATTGTTGATTTTTATTCCTTAAGAAAAATTTTCAAGCTTTCTTAATTTTTGTGTATTTGTAAAAGATTTTGAGAATAAACCAAGTTCTTATACCTCACCTTTAATAGAAAAGTTATTGATTTTGCCTCTTATGCATTTTTAAAGGCTTAAGTTACTTGAGTGGTTCTTGCATACATCCCTATCAAGATTGACATACCTAAAGATGCCATTCTTGTGGTCAACTGTCACCCCCTTGTCATTGAGTACCGTGAAGGAACGGTCATTGCCCATGGAAGGGGGCAATGATCGGGGCCAAGAGCCACAAATGGCTCATCGGGACGGTAACGAACCGTGCCTTGGAAGGCACACGTTGATGGATCAGCAGGGCATGGCAGAAATGTGCATACAGGTGAGTGTGTGACCGAAGTCCAGGGATGCTCATGGATACTGGCACACGACTGAGGTGGACTGCTTATGGTCACGACACACGACTAAGGCGCATCAACGAGTTGGTTATCAGTCAGTTGGCAAACGATAACTACTCAACCCCATATTGCAGATCATGGGGGTGACTTGGACGTTTGAATAATTGCCAGGGGCAGTTAGACAACGTGGTAACTGAGTGACTGGGCACGCAGGTTCAGTTACAAGGAGTGGTCGAAATAATAGGACACATGATGGTGCTAGGTGGCTAGTGGTTGCAATTGCATACTGGTGGTGAGCAGTTAGCAAAGGTAGGCACATGACATTGAAATCTTGGAAGTGTAACTGTGAAGCAGTTGCTGAACGGATTTGGTTGCTGTATGTGGCATCAGTGGCGGACATTGTGGAGCAAGTGATTCGAACTGATATTGACACACATGGGAAACGTGCCAAGGTGTTCCTGGTTGTTGGGACACATGACTCGGTCAAGCAGAACATGGGACACGTGCTGGACATGGAGTCAAGGCTTCTGTTGGTTATAGGACCTTCAGGGGAACGTGAGATAATGTGGGTAGTGGTTATGGTAACCACCTATTGTACATAGCTAGTGGTAGGCTATAAATAGAGGAGGATCTTTAGTGTTGTGGGGATCTATCCGAGTCCATAGAGATTCAAGTGTAACATTTTGTAATAGTTGCATAGTGAATAAACGTTCCTTTGCCTAATACTCGTGTGCAATGGAGTTGTTGGTTATTGGAGCGTGGCGTGGTGATTGCTGGGCCAATCAACCTCACGAGTAATGAACGAGTAAAGTTCATATTCCGCCAGTCATCTTCGAGTACTTAAGCTTGAAATGGCTTGTTGAACGAGAGAAATTGAGTTGGTTTGCTGAGATCAAGGTCAGGCCTTGGTGCATCACGGGAAGGAGGGAATTGTTGGGCAATAAACCTCCTTGCACTGTGTGAATCTGGATTGCAGATCATCAACCTCGTGTGCACATTCATTTTAACTATTTAACTATTTAAATAACTTTTGAAGTTTAAACACATTCATTTCAACTATGTCTTTGTTTCTTTGTTTCGTTTTTTGAAAAGATACTAGAAATGTATTAATATAATAAAAGAGGCACTTGTTAGATGAGGTATCTAGACAAGTATCGGTATAAAGAGCCCATAGTGTTGTTCCAATTATATAGCCAATCCCCAAAGTTGTATCCCTTGGATAGCTTATTGCTAGACACCCAATTAGCGACCAAAACTTGGGATCTATCTTTTACAAACCCCACCAATTTGTATTTTTCGCTAAACAACCTTGTATTTTTTTCTTCCCATATGTTATACCAAATGACAAACAAAATTATCTTCTAATACATGTGGATAGTTGTTGGAAGAGCGCTATCTGACACCGCAAAAAGGTCGTTTGTAGATGGAGTAGACAATTTATCCAACTTATTCTGCCAATTCCGCGACACTTCCATAGTGGTTTGACACCGCCCAAATAGATGGAAAACTTCTTCAGCAGCAACCTTGCACATACAACAATAGGAGGGAGAAAGATTATGGTTAGGAGGTTTCTTTTGGATAATATTAGCAGAATTTAACTTCCTAATGCATATCAGCCAAGCCAACATATTGACTTTGATGGGGAGAGTGGACAGCTAGATTCCTCATAAAGGATTTAGTGGAGAGCATTTTGAGGATCCCAGGTCACTATCTTTTCCCTTCTTATTGTCATTTGTGCAAGCTAAATGGTGAATCGGTAGATCATCTGTTCCTAAGGTGTTAGTTTTCTAGCTATGTTTGGGCTAGATGGAGGAGTTATTGTGGTATCTATCCAGAGGCGAATGAGTTGGATACTCCTTTCAGTTTTTGTCCTTTTTAGGTGGAGTTGGAATTGAAAAGGCGTGCTTATTGAGTGATGGTTAGTCTGGCTGTGCTGTGGAGTCTATGGAATGAACGGAATGCTAGAATTTTTGAGGGAAATGAGTTTCCCCCCTCACAAATTTGGGAAGAATTTATGGCCCTAGCTTCTTTTTGGGTTAGTAACAGCTCTCTGTTGTTGAGTTACTCCATTTCGAAATGGCTACGGGGTTGGCGAAATATTTTGTGAATGGTGCTGGGGCTTTTGTTGTGAGTGTTGGGGGGCCTAAGTGTTGGGTTGTTTTGGGTTGTTCTAATTTCTCCTTTTTATCAATAAAATTATTGTTTCTTTAAAAAAAAAAATTCCAACATTTTTGACATCTCTCCCATTCTAGTGTCATTTTTGTTCCTATTAAAGTATAAATTCCAAGCCCATGTACGATTCTCCTCTATTGTGGTAAGAATGAAAAACTCAGCAATTGGTACGGATTTGGGAAGCTATCCTTAATTCAGTATCGCACACCAAGTATCTTTCCAAAATTGTATCTTATGTCCTCTCCCCACTTTCCACCAAATGTAAGGTTTGAAATTGGGGTTAAGACAAGCTTCAATGCCATTCTCTCCCACCCATGTATAATCCTGACCACCTTTGCCCGTAGAGCCTCGTGATTCTTTATCATTCGCCACAACCATTTATCCCTTATAGCTATATTCCTCAAATAATTGTTTCCAATCCCCAATCCTTTATTGTGGATGTCCTTGCACACATTTTCCCACTTCACTAGATGAGATCTGTGCTCTTTATCTTCATTCTTCCATAGGAATCTCTTCATCATTCTTTCTATCTCTGTGGCCAGTTTATTTGAAATTTGAAAGATTGAAAGGAAGTGAGCGGGGATTGCTTCCAACACTGTTTTCAGAAGTAATTGCTTTCCTCCCCTTGAAAGATAGCTCCTTTTCCATCCATCTACCTTCTTTTTCATTGTTTGCAGCACAGGCTCCCAAAATGAAGGACTTTTTGGATTACCCCTTAAGGGTCGTCCCAAGTAATCCATTGGCCAGTTTCCACTCTGTTGACCTCCTCCATTGGGATACTAATACCAAGAAATTGACTTTTCCCCTTGTCAATCTTTATGCTTGAAACAAAGCTAAAGCTTTCCTGAATGTTGATTGTAATCTGCACACATTCTAGTTTGTTCTTAATAACAATAAGACAATTATCTGCATATAGTGCATGAGTAATGTGAATTATGTCCTTCCCTACATGGAAGCCTTCCATTTTTTGTTCCAACAGTTTTCTCTATAATTCTGTGAACAGGTTTGCCACCAAGGTGTAAAAGAAAGGGGATAGGAGATCCTTCTGTCTTAAACCCCTATATCCTTTGATTCTCTCCCTTGGCCTACCGTTAATGAAAATAGAATATTGGACTAAAGACAAGCATGCTTTAATCTATTTACTCCAAATTTTTCCAAATCTTTTTTTCTTGAGGACAAAATCCAAGAAACCCCAAATCACTGAATCGTGTGCTTTAGCAAAGTCCACCTTAAGGATAAGGCCTTCCTTCTTGTTCACCCTATAGTCTTCCACCACTTCATTTGCAATGATCACAACATCTAAAATATGTTTGTCCCTTATGATAGCCATTTGAGTCTCCCTAGCTGTCCCTTGGATCACCTTGCTTAATTTGTTCGCCAGCGTCTTGGCTATAGTCTCATAGAGGCTTGTCATTAAACTAATACGCCTAAATCTTCTATTCGAACTGTGTTTATCTTCTTAGGAATGAGGCAAATGTAAGTCTTATTCACTATTTTTGTTGATGATCGCATCCTTATGAAACTCCTTGAGGCATGCAATGATATCCCCTTTAATTGTATTTCATTCCTTTCGTATTAACACCATCCCCCCCCCTCGTCCTCGAATTGTCTTCCAGCTTGTTCCTTTATTCCTCTGATATCTCTTTCCATTCCAGCCCTTGCACCCTCGTAGTAATCTTACTTTTCTCTTTGTATAGATCTTCAAAGTATTTTATAATCTTATTTTGAATCCCTCCCTCTTCCATTATGATTTTGCCCTTGTTATCTTCCAATCTAGAAATAGTGGCCCTAGACTGGACCTTCGCAATGTAAGAATACTGTGAAAAAATTTTGAATTGACATCTCCTTTCTCGGCCCATTTCAACTTAGCTCTTTGTCTAGCTCGTCCTTCCAATTTGCAATTGACTTTGTATATTCCCTCTATAACCTTCTTTTTCTTATGTAGAATTGTTTCGACAAGACCACTTTGTTTTAAATGCTCATCCGTTTTGACCAGCTCCTTCTCCAATTTTTTCCTCCTCTCGTAGGCCTGATGCTTCTACCCTAGCTCCACATCTTGATCCTCTCCTTGATGCTTTTTAGTTTGGTCATAAATTTCTATCCCTGCCATCCTTTGGTTTATTTGTTTGCCATTATTCCCTAAACAACTCTCCAAGATTTTGGGTTTTGGCAACCATTCATTCTCAAATTTGGAAGGCGTTGGCCCCCATTTGACTGCAACAGTATCTAACATGATTGGCCCCCATTCCAAATTAATTAAGAATCAATCCAACTTTGACATAGCAAGATTCATCCTTACACTACTCCATATAAAGCAAGTTACATAATTTTGGTTCCATTAGGGCCAACTCTTGGATCACTTGATCGAACTTCCTCATAGCCATTGTGGTGAAGCTACAATACAACTTTTTTTCCAACCTATAGACTACATTAAAGTTATCCGCCAGGCACCGTGGACCCTATAGCATTGATGAAAGGGTCGCTGTCTCTATGAGGAAGTCCTCCTTCTCCTAATGATCACATGGACCACAAACCGCTATGAACCACCAATCCTCCAAATTGTGGCCCTTGACTTTGATTGACATGGAGTATTGGCCCAATCAAATAGTCTAAGAGTTTGAATCTTTCTCATGTCCCACATAACCAACAATTCCCCTGAAGTCCCCATAGCCACGAGTGGTTCTGGTTGACAAATCTCTTCTGCCACAGCAATGAAGCGGTCCCCATGTTCATATTCCTCTGTTTAGTTTCTCGTAAAGTCACAATGTTAGCCTTGGCTAAATTGATTGTCTTCCTAATGGCCCTTATCTTTTGGGAGGAATGGCACCCTCTAATATTATATTTGAGAATCCACATTAAAAGGCTTTAGCTCCAATGAGCCTCCTCTTCATATCCTGTCCTGGATAACATCAGTTAGCTGGGCCTCAATGGATTGTAGGAATTTTTTGATTCTTTCCAACTTTTGTTCTTGGGTCTCTTTTAAATCTTCCATTTGATCTTTGTTTTGAATCATTTGTGCTCCCCCATCTGGTCTATCCTCTCCTCCACCCCACTAATGCTGCTGGTTTGAATCTATATGCCTTGGTATGGGGGCCCTTCTTCATACCTTGTGCTTGCCCAGTTGTTCTTTGGTGTAGAGGATATATGGTTGTTCGCACTCTCCTCATGCTTGTCATCTTGTTGAGAAAGAGGTTGGAAAGAGGTTGGATATATGGTGTAGAGGATATATGGTTTCTTCCTATTTTTTGGCATTGCTTTCTTCTCCTTGCCATCGATCAATTCCCTCTCTTTGTTAGTCCGTGGAGTTTTTGTGACTCTTTCATTATGCATGTCTGACCGAACTCGCGATAGTCAGAGTCCATCTCATCATCCTCATCTTTATCTTCTTGATGCTGCCCCATCATGTTCGGTGTACTTGCAGTAGTCAGAGTTCGTCTCAATCATCTAGCCCTAAGTATTTTTCAATTCTTTCTTTGATGGAAACAAGCATCATTCAACTAAAATAAAAAAGCAGCTGGAAAGAGCGTCAAAAGAGGTTTTGGAGGTATGAATTGTTTTCAATTTGTTTATCCACTCCAAATAACAAAGTGTTTTTCCTTTTTTTTTATGTTTTGAAAGGAAAAGAAATAGATAAAATTATACTAATGAAGGCAAACATTATAACCTAGAAATGGAGAACCAATAGGATTCAAACTAAGCAAGCCAAACCTAGCAAACCGACCATTTTCTTATCCGCTTTAAAATAAACAACAAAGCTGCATTGAGCTATTTTTTCTGGTTAAAGCAGCATCTAACATGGTATGGAATGTTGGTTTGTTAAAGGGTTCTTCGAGTCAAGTCTCATTTTTAACATTTACTTGTCTCCATTTGTAGTATTGGTATTTGTTTTTTCTTGTCCCTTTTCTTTTTTCTTTACATGTATGAGGGGGCTGCATCTGCACATGAGAATTATTTAGCTTGATATGCATTGTTGGGCTTCCATTATAAGCTTTATCTTTCGGGTTTGTTTCTGACATATGACATCCTTCATCAGTTAGCAAACATAGAAAAAATACGTACACATGGATTCTGAAATCAGTGCATAAGTATGTAGATAAACCATCTAGATGTATTTGTCTGCTTGTGTTGGGTAGGATGTGCAAATTTCTGTTTTGTGTGATTGCATGTATTGTGGCTGCTGTTTTGGAAGAATATATGAAAAAAGAGCACTGAAGAAAAAAAACACAGTTTTTTAGTTTCTTGATAAAAAGAAAGGAAAGAAGACATTTTAAGACAATCTTTAGAGATGCTAACTTTCAGGGTCCCCGTATGTATATTACATGAATTAATGTAGGTGCACAAAACTGCCATGTTGCAGACGTTCATATGGTTTCTGCTTAAAACCAATGTATCTGATTGTTATGCTTCACAAAGCTTTTACCTAAATTTTCATGCTTTTTTTTGTGATTCCAGGGAGTTGCCATTATCATTGTTTTCTTTCTCTCTGCTGTTTTTCATGAGGTATGCAATTCTTGTTTAATTTTAGCTATATAACCACGCCAATTATTTATTGCATTGTTCAGATGTGAGAATTTATTTGTAGTCTTCAATTTGCAGACCACATTGAACTATTTTTCTACTCTTTTTCCCCTCCTCCTCTGAGTTCATTTGCCAGTTTTCATGTTTGAGAGTGGGCATTCTTTTTTTAATCCCCCATGCTTCCTACTGGTGCATGCTTGTATAGCATGATTCCTTTTGATATGTTTGTTTGTGGGTAAGGACTAATATTTTTTATTTTTTTTTGAAACAAAAACTTATACATTAATTATAAAAATAGGTACAAAATGCCGGATGAGGTATCCAGACTTTACATTTCAGTACAATGATCAAAAGATTGTAAAATGTTACTCCCTCTACCTATCTATTCCCCAAAAGAGTATCCTATACCCAATTTAGTACAACAAATCCATGTAGCGAAAAGATTATTTGACCGCTCTTACACCATCCTATCTGTCTTCATTCTGTTAGAGAAAAGTCTTTGATTCCTTTCCTCCCAAACAACATACCACACGTCCGCTAAGATGATCTTCCTATATGGCTTGAGTTTTGATGGTATATTATCATCCAAAAACTGAAAGAGATTCTCCATTGTAGAGGAGACAAAACTGGTGTTAATTTTGTTCCATTCCCTCCACAGAAACTTTACCAAGTCACACTCAACGAATCGGTGTACAGTCGATTCCTCCTTCTTCCTGCACATGAAACAAATAGATGGATTTAGAGTGTGGTTTGGGAGTCTCTTCTGAATGTTTTCTACAGTCTGTAATTTATTTAGGCTAACAATCCACATGAGAATCCTTGCTTTTAACAGAATCTTCATACTCCAAATGAACTCTACTAGAATGTCTGTATGTTCTTCTGACCGACCTGTTAAACTCTCCATAAAAGACAACACTGTAAATTTCCTGCTGCTGTCTTTGTTCCAGTTCGGCCTGTCCTCATCATTAACATTGTTCAATTGAAAGTTTTGAAAGGTGTTTAGCAAGCCTCCCAACTCTTCCACATAATTCTCACCAATATTGCTACTAATATGTAAATTCCACCCCCATTGGGGTCTCCCCTCCACACTGTTTCTGCTGCAGAAATCAGAAACTGCTCCTCCCTTTTTCTGAGATAGTCTATATATGTTAGGAAAACTATCTTTCAATTTGTTATGTCCATACCATATATCCTCCTAGAATTTCACCGTGTCCCCTTTCCCAATCTTCCAAATAATGTGAGGTTCCAGGTACTCATACAGTCTGAATATGTCTTTCTATGGGGCCATGTGACTCACTTTCCTGTTAACCCTTGCTTTCCTCCCAAAACCTTTAGATCCATATATACTTCGAATTATTCGAGCCCATATAGCTGTCGGATTCTCCAACATTCTCCAAGTCCATTTTCCTCTCAAGGCCATATTACGTTTTACTAAGCCCCCTACTCCTAGACCCCCGTCTTTGATCTGTTTGCTCATTTGATTCCATCTTACCGTGTTCTAACCTTTTTCGGGGTGTTCATGTCTCCATAGAAAGTCCCGCATCATCCTTTCTATGTTACGAGCAACAGATTTTGGAATTCTGAAAACTGACAGAAAATACGTTGGGAGGGCCTCTAGCACAGTTCGAATGAGACTAGCATAGTTCGAATGAGAAGCAATCTTCCTCCCCTAGACAAATAACACTTTTTCCAACCAGCTATTCTCCTCTGAACTGTTTGCAGCATCGCTTCCCAGAAAACTGTTTTGTTGGGATTTCCTCCTAAAGGAAGACCCAAATAGGTCGTAGGCCAACTCCCGGGGGCTACCCCTAATGAATCAGCGTGTTGCCTACCTTTGAGCCTTGAACATTCATTCCTAACAATTGGCTTTTAACGCCATTTATCTTCATTCTTGTCAAAAAGCAGAACGTCTCAAGAATCTTCTTTACCGTTATAATCTCCTCCTCCTTGTCTTTCATGAAGATAAAGCAATCGTCTGCGAATAGAAGGTGTGTAAGCCTCACCTTCTCCTTTCCTACCTCAATACCTTTTAGCTTTCTTGCTTGAATCGTTTTCTGGATTACCCTTGTTAAAGTATCTGCAACTATTGTGAACAAAAAAGGGGACAATGGATCTCCTTGTCTAAGACCTCTATAACTATCAAACTTTCCATGAGGTTTTCCATTTATAAAAACTGAGTAGTTCACTGTTTTGAGGCAAGCCTATATCCATTTCCTCCACTGATTTCCAAATCCCTTCTTTTGGAGAACAAAGTCCAAAAAAACCCATCTAACTGAATCATAAACTTTGGGTAGATCAACTTTTAGGACATAGCCTTGTTTGCCACTAATTCTATGCTCTTCAACCGCCTCATTAGCAATCAAAATCGCATCCGTCATTTGTCTTGAGGCCACAAAAGCCATCTAATTTTCACTAACTGTTTTGGAAAGAACAAATCGCAGCCTATTTGCCAAAGTTTTGGCAATTATCTTATAAAGGCTTGTAGTGAGGCTTATGAGGTAGAAGTCTTCAATCTTTATTGAGTTCATCTTTTTTGGAATGAGACAAATATAGGTTTCATTCACCTTCCTATTTATAATGGCATCCCGATGGAATTCCTTCATGCATGCTATAATATCTTCCTTGACTATACTCCAATTTTGTTGAAAGAAAGCCATGGAAAACCCATCCGGACCTGGAGCTTTCCCCCCATCACAACTAAACACTGATGCTCGAATTTCCTCTTCCTCAAACTCCCTTTCGAGCCAAACACTATCCTCCTTTTGAAGCTGTTGCCATTCCAGACCTTCCATTGCCCACTTTGAAGCAATAGGTTCCTTAACTAAGTCAGAGAAATAATTCAAAATTATATTCTGAATTTCTTGGTCCTCCTCAACTAACTGTCCATTATTGTTCTCAAGCTTTGAGATAGTAGCCCGAGTTCTTCTGATTGAAAGAATTCTATGAAAAAATCTTGAATTCACATCCCCTTCTTTAGCCCATCTTAACTTTGCCTGTTGATGGTATTGCCTTTCCTGTCTGCAATCAATGATCTGAATCTCTTCTATTATCTTCCTTCTTTCCTCCAAAAGGGCTTGCGAATCCTCATTTTCCAATCTCCTTTCCACCCCTTCCAACTATCTCCTCAAAACTGTTTGTCTATTTTTGTTGACATTAGTTTGCCCCTTTGCCTACTCCTTCAACTTTCTTTTTAGGTTGCTAAGCTTCTACATTATCTTGTAGCCCACCCAGCCTTGGCTTTGGTCAGCTTCCCATTCCTCCTTCATCATTTGTAGCAGTTTTGGTTGTTGAAGCCACTCATTATTGAACCAGAAAGGAGCAGACCCCCATTTTCCTTTTTCAGTATCAAGTAAGATCGGCCAGTGATCAAATGTCAGTCTTTGAAGGCCCCATATTCTCTGCTGAGGGAACCTTTCACACCATTCCCCGTTGCAAAGGAATCTATCTAATTTAGACATGACTGAATTGACTCTTCCATTACTTCATGTGTAAGATAGATTTTTCATGTCAGGTTCGAATAGGTTCATATCTTGAATCCAGGATTCGAACATCCTCATTGAATCCTTCACCTGCTGATTGTTTTTTTTCTCCTCCAACATTCTGATCATATTGAAATCCCCTCCTATACACCAGGGTACTTGAATACTGGCAGATAGAGCTGCAATTTCAGTTAAACAATTCTCCTTCCCTTGGTGATCGCATGGGCTGTACATCACTGTGAACCACCAATAATCCTCTCCCCCACTATTGATTTTAATGGACAGAGAATGCATCCCTTCGACTTTGTCAACTACCTTCATGTTTCGAACATCCCACAGAATGAGAATTCCGCCTGCTTTACCTCTGCTAAAAGGCTTGCCCACCCCACAAATTTTCTTTTCCATAGTTGGGAGATCAGACTTAGATCAACACCGTCCTTCTTGGTTTCCTGGAGTGTAATCAAATCAGCTTTAACTGCTAAGATCATTGATCTGATGAGTCTCTTCTTTGGCTCGGACCCGCAGCCTCGAATATTCCAACTTAGAATCTTCATAGAAAAAAAAAGTAGCCCCCAACAAACACCAGACTGACCTACTGGACTTTGATCAATTGCGCATTGATCAACAGCAAGAAGCACTAACCCTTTCATACTCTCTTGCTGTGCTGCCGTTTCACCATGTCTGCTTTTCGTCCGTTGCATCATTTGCTGTTCTACTTTTGATATGAAGCTTTCATAAGTATGTTGCGCAGCATGCTTAGTGGATTGTTGTCCATCACTATTTATCTTGTTTGATTCCGTCTCGTGTGGGGGGCCCCCTAGTTCGCTCGAGGAAGTAGATTCGATAGATTTAGAGTCAGAGGTGCGTACCTGAAGGTGGTCGTCCTCATCCTGTGGCTCTGAGCCGCTTCCTGGTCCCGTGTCCACCTCGGTGAGATCAGCGTCTTTGTTCTAGGTATTTGGAACTCGTTCAGAGCCTTCTCATTCCTGTGGATCCGGGTATTCAGATTCCGTCCCTAGATTCGGTTCACTTTCCTGCATATAGTTTCCCCATTGAGCCCCCGTAACTGTCAAGGCCATTAAGCCCTTTCTTTTTTGTTCGCTGGTAAATGTGTAGAATGGCCTGCGCCCTTTTGAACTTGTGCAGCCCGTTTTCCTTGTGGGTTTCGACATTTCCTAGCCCACTTGACTGCTTATTTGGACTTGTGTCTTTAGGCCTCAGCCCATTTTTGTTCTCCCGATTCCAGCCCTTCTCCTGGTGAACAGTTTCCTTTTGGTGAGCCCAATCCACCTTTTTAAAAATCGACCGTTTAGTTGTGGGCCTCTTTCTGGTTTTCACGTTAGCAAACTCCGTTGTCCCCTTCCCATTTGCTCCCCTCCCTGCAACCGTTGCATCCTCTGCACTGCCGCCTGACATGTACTGCTTCTCTGAATCGAGCTCATTGTCTTCGTTATCGAGATACGCATCATGTTCCTCACTGCTGGAAATGGCAATCACCGACTGTCTCCAGTCGCTAGACCTTCCTTTTCCAATCTCGAACATCTTCGTCGGATATTTTCTAGTGAACTGATCCATAATTTATTGTCTTAGTTCTTTGATCTCCGCTCCCCAGTTCCGTTC
>JAJIYU010011306.1:0-15381 GCA_030144865.1 Tinospora cordifolia
TAGTCACTTCCATTACAAACAAGTCAGCATACTTGGCTGTGGAAGGCTTAGTGTATCTCCAACCATCACCTCATATTTTATTATATTTTGAAGTTACTTTAATGATAACTTCTCTTTTAACTTATTTCAAAAATATTCTTTATCTCTCTTTTATATTCTTTTATATTATTGTTATACATCAAATCTATTTCACATATTTACATAATATTATATTTAATTATTAATAAATAAATAAACAGTAAATACTACATTATAAAATTTAAATAATCAATAATTAATAGTTAATTATTAACTAAATAAAAATCATTATTATTTTCTTAAAGATAATACGATGATATAATCATTAAAATGCTCTTAACAATAAATAATATAATAATATGACAATATAAAATAAAAAAAATAGCAAATAATTCAAATAATTAAAAGTTTCATTTAAGTTAATAATAAATAGTAAAAAATATATTATTTAATTAAATTAAATAAATATAATTAAAACTTATTTAATTATAATTATATTTATAAATAATAATTATAATTACAACAAAAATACAAAAGAAACTAAAAAAGGCAAACAAAAAAAAAAATACAAGAACCATCTCTTGACACTGATTTTGGCACAAGGTTGGAGACCAACCCTACACCCAAAAAGTTCTCAACCAGTGTCAAAATGGCGCTGGTTGGAGGTGTTCTTACAACACCACATTATTATAGTGATCAATTTTGCCTTTCTCAACTCTCAAATTATGTGTTCATCTTGTTAGGAAAAAAAAAAAAAAGCAAAGAAAATTTTAAATGTTAAAAAGGTCAAAAGGGTATAGGAAGTCTTAATTTTTTGTGATTAGACTTAGTTCTAGTGTCGATAAAATAAAGATAAAATACCAAGACTTTTTTAAACCCATATCTTTTGTATAATTTTTTAGTAAAAACTTATATGGTAATAAAGTATAATTCTTTTAAGATCTGTGATATTGATGAAGAATGAAAGAAAAAAAAAAAAGATAACAAAATGAAAATGACAGATTGAAGAAGATTTATAAGTAAAAGAAACAAATCCAGCTAACAAGGGTACAAAATAATTGAAACAAATATAAATTTTACTATTTGAATTAGTTTTTTAAGCCTATGTTCAATCTCAACCATACTTTTATTATTATTATTATTATTATTATTATTATTATTATTATTATTATTATTATTATTATTTGCTGATACTAACATGTTAGTATGCAAAAGATTTTAAGTAAACATTATTTTGAATAAAGTGTAAATATATTATTTTTTGAAATAAGATTATCTTCACCAATAAACTATACATTGGTTTATGTAATATAATACAATTGGTGCCACTGAAATGTTTAATGCATGACGTTGAATAGTTTTGATCTAGCATTTTTATTTTGAATTATATTTTGAGTGTAATGCATGCCATTACAGTTTTAAGAATTTATATCATAAGACATGATTATACCTTCCAATGACAGTCCTTATCAAATTTAATAAAATATAGGGTAAGGATATATTTATCATATTAAGATATAATGTCTCATTAAAGAAATTCTTAAAACTTTAATTGCTTGAGCAAGAAATTTTTGGCATTAAGGGAGAATCTTAGACGTTGGATCTTAATTCCTGATCATTCATGCCCTCTGTGAAAGGAGATTGAAACGCTCCGTCACTCATTCTTCGCATACATGCTCTTTGGCTAGATTTCTCCTCTTAAGATTAAGAGCTTTTTGTTGCCGAGATTGGATTTTATGGGTATATGGTTTTGAATCAACAAAAGTTTGGGTCATGGTTAGCTAATCATTGTAAGACCTACTTAATTTTTCAAATTACAATATTCATGGGAAAAACAAGAATGGGTATGTCTTTTAAGGAGGCAACTTCTATATGAAATGAGATTCCTAGAAAGATTGAATGTTGATGTTGCCGAGTTAACTAAGTGCTTGCCAAGATCATCAAGCAAATTCTGATAGTTCTATCCACTGTCAAATTCCTTTGCATGCATTCAAGGGCATGGAGTCTTTTGTGTGACGCAGCAAAGCACCCCAATTCCAGGATTTCTATTGGTGGATGTGTGCTATTTCATTTAGAAGGGGAGATCTTTAGTATTGGTGTGGGTGTAACACCTCAATTTCAATCGGACCTCCGTTCACGTGCTGTCTCACGTGTGGATCGTCGCACGTTAAAAATTGAGATGCTACTAAAATTTTTCTTCTGTCAAAAATTTTTTTTTTCCAAAATTAAGTTCATAACCATTAGTTTTCAAGTCGATATCTGTACATGTATTTTGTACAAAACAAAAGATCAAGATAGTTTCTCAAGACATTCACCGGATTTCACAATAAAATTTATAAATAATGCAGTGAAAATATTTAAAACTTATATTAAAACAGAAATGTTAAACATATAATATTGTTCACAAATTTAAACAACTGAATTTAAAATCAAATGAATACATGAAATCGTTTCAAAAAAATTATATTAAAACAGATAGTTTCTCAAGACATTCACTGGATTTCGCAATAAAATTTATAAATAATACAGCGAAAATATTTAAAATTTATATTAAAACAGAAATGTTAAACATAGAATATTGTTCACAAATTTAAACAACTGAATTTAAAATCAAATGAATACATGAAATCGTTTCAAAAAGATTAACAAAATATCACTTCTAATATCACCTATTCCGGACTACCTCCACGTGAGGTGTCAAATCAAAGTGCGAGTCTTCTGACGTGGGTTACAATACTCTAAGTCCATGTGTACCTGAAAGATAAAGTGCGAGTGAGCTCGAAAGCCCAGTGGATCGATCCTATACATCACGTGCATTATATAGACCCAATTCAAAATATTACAAGCACTTTCAAACATTCAGTTAGTTTTGGTTGAAGTTTAAGACCGAAAGAGGGTTGAGATGCCTCTCGGTATTCCCTGTGATCCAATCAAATCGTAATCATAGAGGCAAGTACTGCTACCATCTAAAATTAGTCATATCTTAGTATCACAGTGCAAAAGAGAGTACTTATCGCAATTGTACCGTCTCCCAAGGACTTCGAGCTGTCAAAGGCAGCTCCGAGTGGGAATACCTACGATCTGCCCTGTGGCTCGACAATCGCACCGATACGTGGATTCTTAATAAACCATCGTCTTATTTTTGTTTTACTGACAATCTCAATCACGTCAAACATCATACTACATATTAGAAAATATAATCCAAACTATGCTTGCAAGTTAACAAGATAAGGTGTATAAATAAACAATAGGATCTAAATGCATATTATCCTAGTCATGCATGCCATGATTGAGTAAATCTAAATGAAAGATCATGTCATGAGTTAATTACGCATGGATTAAATAATCCATCATGCATCACACATCATTCAAATAAGCCAAACTATTGCCATCAGTTCCCTACTACAATTCCAATAAACTAGAACTATTCAATCAAATGTTTTGAATCTTAAATCCATATAATACATATGAGCAAGGAAGTCACGCCTACTTGATCTTGTCATTCTTCCAAGCAACCTTGCTTTCCTTCGAAATCTTCGATACTCAAAATCTACAATATGTAGTTTTAATACTATTCGTAAGTTTAAATGACTTCTCAAATAATTATAAAGTCCAAATATTAATTTTCAACTAGTTTAGAGTTATTCCAAAATTGTAGAATTTCATGAAATCAAATTTCATACAATTTCTAAGTCTTTCGAATTTCTAAATTTGAAATTAAAGATTTTTTTATTTAGCTTATAAGGTTTATTCACTTTTAAATAATTTATTAATATCATAATAAATTTAATTACGAACAAAATAAGACTTCTAATTGTCAAGACTTTAGTCTTTTCATTTGAAATTTTCAATCTCTTTTCAATAAAAAATTAAAGTTTACCAATGTTTTTATTATTGCTATTACTGGCATTTTCCCACACTAAAACATACTTTGTTAGGTCATGATTCATTAGGATTTTTCTTAAATATTATTGACTTTTTTAAAATACTAACTTTTCTTTTTCAGATTTTCTATTGTTAAAGTTTAAATTAAATCTTATCTTATATTGTTGATTCTAGTAACTTTTATTCAAATTTGCCAAAAATTAAAAAATGACATACTGCAATAAATAAAACCACCATTGATTTCTTTCTTCTTAAGCTATCATTCCTATGCTATGAACAAGGTAGAAGCATTACCACTTAATCTATATCAAATTATTAAACCGATATTAAGTCTTTTAACCACTCTACTCAATTACACAACAATGGACCTAAATCAAAGAGCTGGTGATGTTCTTACCTCCTCTATCTTCACGATTCGACCGAACCTAGATCCCTACTTGATGGCGTTTCTTCAACTATGTTGGCCAAATATGAGATTCCAATCAATGCCACTATGTTCCAGCTAGCTCCTGGACCAGGGAATGATGAATCCAAACCAAAAATTGTTCTCTTCACCGTCTCTATTTCCCGGTCGACCAACTCAGCAGTTGAACATGCCCCACTGAAATCATCTCTCATGTGATTCCTCTTATCCTTGTTCTCTCAACCAAGCTCCCCAAAACAATAATTTTATTTCTGCATTCAGACATTCATCCATGCTCTATTTTTTTTTTTTTTTGAAAGCCTCAACCCAGAATTTCAAACCAGAAATTTAAACCCACAATTTGGTTTCTTCAGTCACGGTTAGCAGCTCCTGAAATCAAGATCAACACCAATCAGCTATATTACACCCCACGACCAGCAAACAATAACTCCCAACCATATACGCGCACATTGCTTCTTTATTCTTCTCAAGCCAACGTAGCAACCGCAGCAGAGTAGCTTTGCTCTGCCTCGACTTCCTCTCTCTGTTCGTCACACCAACCCAAACGCCCATAGCTTCCCATCTTCTTCGTTTCAGTCCGCTCTTCATGGACTAGTTGCACACCGTGAATCAGCTGCAGCAGCTGCTCTTCTTCTTCGCTTCATTTTCTTCTTCTTTCGGCATCAGTAGTAGCAGCATTAACAGCACCAACAATAGTAGTCGCAGCTTCTTCTTCATACAAGATATTCTCTTCCATTAGTTCGTCCAACATAGCAGCCGAGTCTTTATCTTCCAAAACCGAGCGTTATTAGTAGTCCGTTCGGCCAACAACCGTTTCATCCATTCTTTCCCCCCTGTTTTCTGTTCTGATCTTCCTCTTTTTCACACCCAGTACGCAGCAAAGTTGTTGCTCCTCTGTTCTTGTTTCCCATCATGGTTCTACAACAACAACTCCAAACAGCAGCTGTAGCCTGGAGCGGCAGCAACAACAGAGCATTATAGCTCTGTTTTCCTTTCTTCCCTCTCTTCTTCTCACCAACCTGCACCACCACAACCAAACCAGTGGAACACCCAAAACCAGCACGTTGCTGGTCTTTGCGCTTCTTCTTCCTCCGTTCTCATTTCATGGCAGCAGCAGTAGTAGTGGTAACGACACTAGCAGCTGTTCCTCATCTTCATTGTCTAGCAGCAACTGTAGAAGCTTCCTCTTCGTTCCTTGTCTTGCAGCAGCAGCAACAAAGCAGTGTTGCTTTGGTTCCCATCCTCTTCGTCTTCGTCTTTCCACCCTCTCACGGCAGCAGCAGCGACAGCAGCTGCAACGGTAGCAGCAAAAACATCAATCACAACCACAGCAATAGAGCGCCCTGCTCTGTTTCCTTCTTCTTGCTCACGGTTCCAGTTGACCACTTGATCATCTTCTTCATTTCGTTCATGAGACAACGCCCCAGAACACGTCATCGCTGCTGTTTCCTTCTTCTTCTTTCATTTCAGTTCAACAGCAGCTGTAATAGCCATGATCCTCTTCTCGGTTCTTCTTCCTTCCAGAGTTGTCTTCCCTCCTTAATTCTCTTCTTCAGCAAGCTCACCGCCAAACTAGACTTTTTTGGTTTGGCCGAAATTTTCCTTTTTTTTTTTTTCAGATTTATTACTATAAACCTTCATTAAAATTTATAAACATATATATTGTTTAATCTTTTTGATATTTATACTAATCATTCTCATGTATATATCAACCTTATTATAAATTTTATACTTATTATACTTTAATAATATACTTATTATACTTTAATAAGTATACTTAATCCTTATTATACTTTAATAATATCATCATTCTTTTTTTTTTTTTTTCATTTGTTGTCTATATGCGCAAATATGTTTTAACCATCCATTTATTATAAATTCTCAATTCCTACTTTCATCAATTCATTATATCTTCTAATGCCACATTTCATCATATATATATATATATACACACATATACATATACATATACACTTATTATTATCATCATTATCATTATCATCATCATCATCATCATCATCATCATCATCATTATTATTATTATTATTATTATTATTATTATTATTATTATTTCCTAGCTAATTCAACCAATATCGATTTTTCAATTATTATTTTATTTATTTTATGCTCACTCACGACATGACATGGTCACGAAGTTACGAGGTGTTACAATGGGAGCATTGGCAGGATTTTATGAAGCTTGCATGCCCAAAATGAGTGCTGTCAAGGTTGCCCTCTATGTTATTCCCCAGATGCTTCAAAATCTCAGAGTGTTCACTGATTCTCTTTTTGCAATGTAAAAGATTACTGGGCCATATGTAATAGAAATAATCTAAATTATGTATGCTATGTAATATCTGGATGTGTACATATTTGAGCATATATCAGACTTCCTATCGCAGATGCATATAGAATTCGCTACATTTCTTTAATTTCAAAACCATTTTGGGGCATTGGCTAAGACTGAATTTGTCTCCTTTGGCCACAGGGGTATCACCTGGTTTACAATCTTGCATGTCATATCTTCTAAGAATTTTCTCGATGTAGCTCTTCTGTGACAATCCAAGCATATATCGCGAGCAATCCTAATATATCTGCATTCTTAATACAAAAGAAGTTTCCCCAAGATCTTTCATCTCAAATTTCTTTGATAGAAATCTCTTGGTTTCATGCAATATGCCTATATGGTTGCTGGCAAGTAATATGTCATCAACGTATAAAACCAGAAAAATATATTTACTCCCACTGAACCTTTGATATACACAATCATCAACAACATTCATTTCAAAACCAAATGAAATAATTACTTGATGAAATTTTGATACCACTGACAAGAAGCCTGCTTAAGTCCATACATGGATTTTTTTAATTTACAAACCATCTTCTTTGCATCTTCTGATACAAAGTGTTCTGGTTGGACCATATAGATTGTTTCATCAATGTTGCCATTGGGAAACGCAGTCTTAACATCCATTTGATGAAGCTCAAGATCAAAGTGTGCCGCAAGTGCCATCATAATTCTAAAAGAATCTTTTGATGAAATCGGAGAGAAAATCTCTTTATAATCAATTCCTTCTTTCTGTGTAAAGCCTTTCATGACAAGACAAGCCTTATATCTTTCAATATTACCCTTTGCAGCCCTTTTGGTTTTAAATATCCATTTACAACCAATAGGCTTCAAACCTTCAAGTAATGGAACAAGGTCCCAAACGTCATTATCTTTCATAGACTTTATTTCCTCATTCATTGCATCAATCCACCATTGAGATTGAGAATTTTCTATGGCTTGACGAAAGTTGATTAGATCATCTTCCACCATACCAATATGTTCTTCATGTTCTTCAAGAAATACAATATAATCATTTGATAATGCACTTCTTCTTTCTTGAGTAGATCTTTTTAATGACACTGATTCTTGAAATGTTAAAGTTTGCTCTTCTGAATCAATATTCGGGGTAGGAGCTTCTAAGATATTGTCTTGATTTTGATCTATCTCTTGAACAATGTCAGGAATTAAAGCCTGATCAATGTCAATAACATCTATAGGAATGTTAACATATTCCTCTTTGAAGACAAAATCTTTAACTTTATCTCCCCTCGCAAACTCAATCTCCTCAAATAATCGAACATTTCCCGTTTCAAAAATATTCTTAGTAATAGGATTATAAAATTTAAAACCCCTTGATCTCTTAGAGTAACCAATAAAATAACAACTTACTATTCTAGAGTCTAGTTTCTTTCCATTTGGCTTATAAGGCTGTGCTTCAGCTGGACATCCCCAAATGTGTAGATGATTTAGACTCGGCCTTTTGCCTGTCCAAAGTTCATAACGGGTTTTGGTAGTTGCTTTAGTTGGAACTCTATTAAGTATATAAGCTATAGTTTTTAATGCTTCTCCCCTAAAAGACTCTGGTAAGTTTGAATAACTAAGCATGCTCCTGGCCATATCCTTAAGAGTTCTATTTCGTCTTTCAACAACACCATTCATAGCTGGAGAACCCGACATAATGTACTGTGGGATGATACCACACTCCTCTAAAAATTTAGCAAATGCCCCTGGACGTTGCTATCCGGAACCATCATACCGATCATAGTATTCATCACCACGGTCAGATTTAACGCTTTTGATCCTTTTGTTGAGTTGGTTCTCAACTTCAGCTTTGTACGCCTTGAACACATCCAGATTGAGACTTTTCATGAATGAGATAAAGATAACCATATCGTGAAAAATCGTCTATGAACATGATAAAATATTGTTGACCATTCCAAGAAGCTGAAGGAAATGGCCCACAAATATCCACATGTATCAGTTCTAAGACAGTCGTAGACCTATTGGCACCAAATCTCCGTAGATTTGTTTGTTTCCCCTTGATATAGTTTATACAAATGTCAAAATCAATAAAGTCAAGGCGGTCTAAAATCTCATCATTTACAAGTTTTTCATTTCTCTTTCTAGAGATATGAACCAATCTCTTGTGCCATAAGGATGAAGATTTCTTAGTGGTTAATTTTCTTTTAATACCTCTGTATTCAAATGCAAGGTTTCATGATATGAAGCAATTATATCAAGTAAATAAAGGTTATCAATATAAGATAGAGAGCCAGTACCAATCAAACTTGAATTCAGAAAAAGATTAAATAATCTATTTTCAAAAGTACAAGAGTAACCAAATTTGTTCAATGCAGAAATAAAAATCAAATTTCGTCTAAAAGATGGTACAACAAAAGTCTCTTGTAAATCCAAGAAATGATTGGACTTTAATAATAACCTAAAAGTTCCAATTGCCTCAACTTTGATCTTCTTGCCATCACCAACAAAAATGTATTTTTCACCATCACTTGGCATTCGACAACTCAGGCAACTCTGCATAGACACATTGATGTGAGTTGTTGCACTAGAATCTATCCACCATGTGTGTCTAGGTACCGAAGTCAAATTAACCTCAGAACAAACCAAAGTAAGAAGTGTACCTTTCTTTGCATGCCAGGCGTCATAGTTCGAACAATTCTTCTTCTTATGTCCCGTAGCCTCACAGAAGAAACAATTATCACCCTTTCGATCCTTTTGTTGCTTCTTTTGTGATGAAGCATCTGTAGCTCCTTGCCTTTCTTTCATTTTTTTTCCTGTTAGTTTTGGAAGTACTAATGAAATGAGCACTTTTAGTCTTTTCTTGCTTCAACCTTTCCTCTTCTTGCACACACTATGAAATTAGTTCATTAAGGGTCCAGAGCCATTTTGACAATTATAACTCACGTTAAGTTGACTATAGTGTGTCAAAAAGGATATGAGAACTAAATGAATAAGTAATTCTTTAGAGAATTCAAGCTTAAGTTCTTTGAGCTTTAAAGCAAGATGGTACATCTCCACAATGTATTCTCTAATGTTTCCTTTTCCTTTATACTTTTGAGATCAAATTTGCCAAATTTGTACTAGTTTCAGCCTTTTTATTTTTGGCAAATGTTTTCTCAATAGCCTCAAGGAAATCTTTTGCAGTACTTATCTTATCAAATATTGTGCCCCTGAATGCCTCTGGAATGACTTTCTTCATAATCAGATAGACATACGATTAAACGTCTCCCACCTCTCCATGTCCCATTATCATCAACGATACTTTTATCCATAAGACGTGCAGGAGATGAGGTCCTTATCGCAATATCCAAATCTAGAACTCTGAGAATAATTAACAAATTCTCTTTCCATGATTTGAAGTTAGTGCCATTTAGCATAGGTATTGAATTAATGCTAGCAGTAGTATTTGAAGCAGAACTAGATGCTGAATCAGAGAACAAATTATATGAAAATAAATAAATAACTCACATAAAAAACCATAACAATATGATATGAATTCAAATAATAGTAACACCCATCTCAAGATACCTACACAACATTAATATTTGTCTTTGGACATTAATATTAACATGTAAACGATAATCTTGTTTTTAATAAGCAAACATGAACAATAAATATAGATGTCAAATAATAACCTTTCTTTGGAATGATTTATTATTTACATATAAATGCCAAAATATTGTCTCATGCTTCTTACTAAAAGTATGTGCATAATTCATTTAAAATATTAACCTTCCTTTGGGCCAGTTTATAATTGCATAAATCATACCCAACCATTTGATGTATAAAATAAATAGACATTCATAAAGAGACTACTTTGGTAGCATGTTATGTCAATCAATATATCTTAGAACATCATATTTCTAAATTAATTATATACTAATACAAAATTCATATTCTTTCAGAATTTACTTAAAAGGACTAAAAATAGCCTTAACAAATTTGCCTTATACTAAACTGTATATAAAAAAAATTGTAACTATTTGAAATAAGACCTAAAATTAAATGCCTTAATATCCCTTAAAATATTTAGAACAGAGTTATAAAATGATTTTGTGATTTCTTTTCCCATTATAATCTTTATTAACCAACGGAAATCACAAAATATAAGGCACAAGCACTAGTATTAACACGTGATGGTTGCTGTTTGTGCATCAAGTGATTGAAATATGTAGGTGTCTAGCACACAAGCACCGACATTAAATATAAGGCATTAAATATTTTGCAACATAAAATACTTTGCAAAATATTAAATATTTTGCAGCATTAAATACTCTGCAGTATTTTACAGCACCAACATTAAATAATTTAAAGCATTAGATATGACATAAATTTATTGGTTGGGACTGAACAATCGTGAATAGAAGTTGCAGTTCTTCAAATCTAAACAGCAATGACTCCTGGTTCTTTAGCCGCACCACGAATTGTTGCAGGGAGTTTTGCAACTTCTTTTTTTTTAAAAAAAAATCGGCACTGCAAATTCTTGATTTGGGATGAAAATTTACATAGAATGTATCTAAATCAACAAATTCTAATACTAAATTTCATGCATCCAACTAAAATATTGTAGATTCATAATTTTAAATACAATAATCTTCTTGAATCTAAGTCTTAAATTTAGACAACAATCTCAAAAGAAGATCAACTAAAATTATGTTTTCAAATTCATCAATTCAATATTTTAATTCATAAACAAACAAAAGAATCACATCATAAAATTAAATTGATTCTCAATAATTTCACATGAATCTTGCTTTGATACCAATTGGTAGAAATAATTTGAATTCTGAATAAGATCATTCATGTGAAATTATTGAAAAGAAATTAAAAGAAGTGCAGAACTATACTTGAATCCATTGTAGATTGATGTGATTATAATTTAAAGTTTGTCTTTGATCTTCCAAATTAAGTACGTTGAATACCATTCACATAATTTTTAAAGACATATCCCTATGATTTTCAAAAGGTATGGTTAATGGGTACCTACGTTATTTTTATAATTATTTAATTAACCCATCATTAAATTAAATAATTATTATAAATAGTCTCTGCACATAGGAGGACCAGACTATTAGATGCATTAAATAATTCATAACCTTCTTAACCAAATTAGATCACTTTAATGATATTTAACTAATAGCATATACACAAATTATATATATTACATATTGGTACATATAATATTGGATTCAAAATCCAACAATATGAAATTCATGCATGTCTACCTAAAGGGTGAGACAAAGTTTGGTACAAGCGTGAAGATGGCGACAGTGCCTCATAGGGAGAAAGGGGAGGACTTTGAATCCATTAAGATGGACTTAGGAAGTCATTTTTGGAGGAAAAAGGGAGGATAAGATGGGGTTTAATTAAGAAACTCAGGGCAAAGGGTTGCATTTTTGGTCATTCCTTACTCCATTCCTTCCTATCATCTCCGAAGATAATGGTTTGGCCTCCTTATTTTGAGTGTGTAAATATTAGATGCATAGGTTGAGTCGTTTACTAAATAATTACTTTGCTCGGTGATCAACTATAAGCTTCTACCCATTTAGACTAATGAATGCCAATGAGAAGAACTCACATTCTTCTACTTCAGTTGATTTTGATGCCATGAAGGAGATTGCTTATAATGTTTGATTGTGGGACCAATTTTCTTCTTGCATTTTAAGAAGTGTTCTAATGTATTCTCTCATGCCTTAGCAGGGACTCTTTTTTTTTTTCTTAGCTTCTCAACGGTGATTATTAGTCTTTTCTTTGGCTTGCTACCATGATGTTGGCGTTAGCACAAGGAATATTTTCTTGTCTTTGTTACACTTTTTTGTTATAGAGAGGTGTTTATTTTTCAATGCATTACATCATATTTTAAAGTGGTCTGTTTTTGTTGGTTGTTTCTCTATGCATACATGATTCATTAGAGCAAGACACATTACATCATGGTAGAGCCAATATGCCATGTGGATGAATAATATGGTGATGTGGCAATTGTGTTGTCATGTTGGGTGCTTGTTCAACATATCTATTATAAGGTTTTTACATCTTTCATAAAGACTACTTTTGAATTATATTCCTTATGTAACACCATGCCTCCTGATGTTCATCTCTGAGGACACAATTACCGGTTTGCCCTTACACAATAATAGATAACATGATAAGTTAAACATGTAAAACGTACAACATCAAGTCCACCCTAGACACAGGACATCACTATCTTTCTAAATCTCTATTTCAATAACATCTCCCAAACACAATAACTCATATAGATTCTAAATTCTCATAAAACACTTTGAAACCTTTTATAAAATAAACCATATAAAATATCACAATTTAAAATATACTTCAATAATAAAATTTAAGAGGTACAATGACCCATAAGTTCAATTAATGAAAACAACATGCCAGATGAAAACAAAACTATGATATTGGAAAGGTGGATTTTGAATGAAACAACTCAGAAAAGGTCTCATTAGCCATGCCAACCTTTGATCATTGGTTTCCTAAAAAATTAAAAGGAAGGGATGAGCTCAAAGTACCTAGTGGATCATCTCAATATTTAAATTATTATTTTAATCAAACAAAGCAAACATGTTAAATACTTTCATAAATTAAGTGATTCAAACAATAAATTATTTAATAGTTGATGTTAAGATCGAAATGACTCCTCAGTGTTCCACATCTAGGACTGAAGTCAATCCAGATACTCAAACCCATCTCATCAATTAGGGAAGTGGGTCAATCTACACTCTCAGTACCATCAATCAGAGAAGTGGGGTCAATCTAGACTCCTACTTTTAACTCATAAAATAACCAATTAAAAAAATGGGCAAGTCAAGTTCGAGTTGGAACATTCACGATGATACCCACTGGTACATCATTGCATCAGTATGTGGTTAAGATTTTCATTAGTCTTTCTTTAATGAAATATCATACTCATAGCATATGAAATTAGGTATACAATTCAAAGGATACATGGAAACATTATCAACATGGTAGTCATCATTCTATCACTATTATAAGCATGTTAATCGATAGATCATGTAATATTAATCATGTCATCACATACCTCATTGAAATCTTATAATAACATTCATTCATCACATAACCCTAACTATCAACTGCATGTGCATATTCTATCCAAATCATATTCCTAAACGAACATATTCATTCATCAGAAATCATATTCTATCTAAATCATATTCCTAAATCAAAATAATAATTTAAAATCTAGAAATCACTTTCACCTTGTTGCTTGATTCCTTCTATCTTTGCAATGTAATTGCAGCCTTTTTGAATCCTCAACCTTCGAAATTTGAAATCGTTATTCTTAGTAATTGGAATTATATCTCATGTTTTTAAACCAAAAAGTAATGACCCTCTACTAAATATAGCAAACATTGTACAAAGGATGATGTATTAGAAAGGTTAAGTACAGGCTTTGCTTCTGTGTATTGCGATAGAAGGAAAAGGTATCGTGGTAACCAGAACAAGTAAACAAGAAATGAGAAGAGAAGAAATATGCAATATTGCAATAGTAAATACTAGGATAACCATCATGCAACGAAGAAGGAACATTATAGTATCGCGATAACTAGAATGGATTGAAGAAGAAAACCTTAGTACCGCAGTAGTGTACCATAGTAACTAGAGTGAAAATTTAGAAAACAAAAGATGAAATGAGTGCAGTACCACAGTAATGGGGATCAGTACCGTGTGGTAACTAGAACGAACACATCTTTTTGTGTATGTTTTTCCCTATCTTGTTTTCCTATGCACTTAGCATCCTAATACTTTAAATTATAGACCATGAACCATACATTAAGACTAGATAGAATCCTTATACTTAGTATGTTGTTTGCAATCCTTTGTTGACAATGAACACTTCGACAACAACTTCGTGAATCTTTTGGGATGGTTCAAGGATCTATTTTGATAGTGAGAGTAAACCAAGGTCTCAAAGATTGTTGGTAGGAGAATCAAATCTCAAAAAGATGAGAAAATAATAGGATCAATGATCTAGGAGTTGGTTTTACCTTGTAGGACTTCTTGAAGAAAATCCTATGGCCTAAAATCCCCACTGTCATGCAGTTCTGCGTTGTTCTTCTCTTGCTACTGGTGTTGCTGTGGGGGACGACTAGGAGAAAGAAGGAAGGATGAGAAGTCAGCTAGGAGAAGAAGAAAGAAGAAAAAAAAATCTCGTTTTTGCATGAGAGGGAAAATAGAAGGTGCTTTTTGGGTTCATATAAGATTAGGGTTAGTTTGGATTGGTTTAGAAGTCCTTTGTAGTGATCCCTTTGTGGACTTCCTTCCTAATCCCATCTCTTTCTATATAATCTTCTCTTAGGCGTGGAGAATTCTTTGGGTTTTAGGAGTGGTGATTCTTGATGTCCTTTAATGCATAAGAATTAACTTAAATATTTGTTCCTGTTGATTTCTCCATTCATTACTCCGATAGTTCGAGGCAGCACCACTGTTAGTTGCATAGCAGACTAATTATATTTTAGGTATTTTATGTATAATATGCATTAGTGTAATAAAAAATTTAGTGTATTTGCTTATATTTAGTTAAATATGCATTTAGAGCATTGTTGCATCATTTTAACATGATTTAATGTTATTTCTAACATTTTTATATGAATATAATGCCCGAGAAAGGTTTTCAATGTTTGTGCAGGTTTAGAATGAACTGGAATAGGAATAAGAGCACGCGAGG
>JAJIYU010011307.1:0-15413 GCA_030144865.1 Tinospora cordifolia
TTAGTGTATGATAAGCGACACGAGATAGAATGGTACTTCCATCAATTAATATACATACATGAAAGGAGACAATTCATATCTTTTTATGGAGTGTGGTATATGTCAATGGAGACAATGAGATTTAAAAAAATCAATGAAAAAATGTGATTATGGTTTCCGGGTATTGTGGCCGTCCACTACCTTACAAATACTATAATACTATTTTTATATTTATTTCTTTGGCTGTTTTTTCCATAGCAAATACAGAAGAACATGTTCATATCATATGGACAAGCTACAAAGCACATCAACTGTTCTTTAATGTAACTACTCCATCTTCCTATCTATTTGTATATTTTATCATAGAACTTCATACTTTTTCTTCCTCTCAAACATGTTCTTATCCCTTATAAATAAAATTATAATGTCTCCCTTTCAAAATTTTCCATTTCCTTGCCCTGCTTTACTTTGCACCTTGTCTTCATCCCTATGGCTTTTTCACACTTCAATCATTGTACCCACAAAGGTCATAGTCACCCAATACTTTTTTTTTTCTATTTTTTTAATCTTTTTCTCTATGTAATTTGTGTAGTAATTTTTTACTTACGGAAAGTTAGTCAAACAATTCTTGTTGAAGAAAGAATAAAATGATAAACCTTTTCCAATAAAAATATTTTTATCAATTTAAACTTGTATAGAAAAAGGATGTTATAATTAGAGAGCATTGGAGCTACGTTAAACTAATCACTTGTTAGTTTATATCTTACCTAACTAAATGAACTCGAACATTCAAATTTACTTCTTTTGTAATTTATTATAAGCGAAATGATAGAGTAAGTAAATTCTTTTATCATTTTATTTATTTTGATTATAATTAGTTTAAAAATTAATGAGATAAAAGAGGGTCTTTCTACTTGTTTATATATTTATTTTTTTGGTGTAGACACAAGCAAATCTTAAATCTGAAACACAAAAACTAGAGAGATGTTTCGTACTTTGTTTTCGCATCTTAACAACTTATTATAACAACCCCCCACCTATGCACATATAGGTGTTTCAGCTGAATGATAGACAACATTTGCTCGTTGGTTACATGTTTAACTGTATCTCTAATATCAAAAGATCTATCACAGTGAGCTTGTCACAAAGCAATTTGAACCTGGGTGTTACCAAAGCTTTTGTGAAGACATCAACAACTTGATCTAGTATAGCGACATGACCAAGAGCCAACTTTTTCTGTGTGACTTTGTCTTTAACAAAGTATAAATAATTGAGCTCAACACATTTGGTATGAACATGTAGTATAGGATTGAGAGCCATTGCTATGGTACTCTGATTGTCACACCATAGTGTAGGTAAATAAGGCTGAGGTACATGCATTTCTGCCAGCAAAGACTGCAACCATGAAATTTTTGCAACTAGAGATGCAAGGCTCCAGAACTCAACTTCTATGGATGATTGTGAAATAGTAAGTTATTTCTTTGCTCCCCACGTGATGATTAGGTCCTAAATATACACATAGTCCTGAAGTAGAACATCTGTCATCAGGATTTGATAACCAATCTGCATCAGAGAAGCCAACAAACTTCAATTATAATATAGGAATCTAATCTTGTGAAGTCTAAACCAAAATGGGAAGTACCCTTGAGATTGTGAAGGATTTGTTTAACCACCTTCTCGTGTTTAGTGAGAGGAGATTGCGTAAATTGACACAAGCTATTAATTAATAGAGTGTGCTATGTCTGGTCAGGGAATGGTCAGATGTTGCAATGCGCCACCAACTTATGGATACTCCAAAGCATTCAAGACAATATCACCACAATAAGTAGATATCTGATCACCAACAGTAGACACCTTAGGAGAAGGAGCAACATTAGCTTTCAACATTTTAGTCTTTTGGAGAAGGTCATGGATAAACTTATGTAGAGAAAGATGTAGGCCAATTCGAGTCTTGGTTGCCTCAATGCCCACAACGTAATGCAAAGGACCTAGATCTTTGAGAGCAAAACATTTATTTGGTTGAGTTACTAGAGAATCAATGGAAGAGGATCAACTTCCAGTGATAATTATATCATCAACATAGATCATAATATAGAGAATATGATCAGGCGAGAACTTGCAAAAATAGAAAGTCGCTAGATTTAGATGAGACAAAGCCAAATGTTGCCTATGTACTCTTTAGTTTCTCAAACTAGCCTCGGGGCTTGCTTTAAGCCATAGAGGGCATTGTGCAATCTACAAACAAAGAGAGGATGTGTCATGTCTTCAAAACTAGGAGGTTGAACCATGTACACCTCTTCATCAATAGTAGCATTCAAGAATGCATTATTAAAGTCTAATTGCCTCAAAGACCATCACCTTGAAATAGTGACAGAAAGAAAAACACTAATTGTAGATGGTTTCATAATAGGACTAAATGTTTCAGAGAGATCAAACACCTTAACAACAAAACGAGCCTTGCTTTTGAGAATAGTTCCATTTGGATTCTTTTCAATTCCATATATCCATTTGCAACCTATTATTTCTCGATCAGAAGGAGGTGGAACCAAATTCCATGTTTTGTTGTAGTACCTGAAATTCCTCTTTCATTGCATCCAACTAACTAGAATGAGACATAGCATGTTTTACTAATTCGTGTTCTATTTTATCAAGTTGAAGAAGCCATGCCTTGGGCTTGAAAACGACCTAATTTTCCTCTAGTGACAATAAGGTGATTATTAACAAGCTTAGGATGAGAAGCATTAGGTGAAGGAGGAGAAGGACTTGACGATGGTATACTAGATTGTTCAAATGATTGGGAAACTGATGTGTCTGAAATAAGATTAGAAGGCTGTAAAGAAGGCATCCATGATGATTTTTGGATAATAGGTGGAAATAGTGAGACAGAGTCCTTGATTGTGATAGGTGAGGTACAGGTAGATCTAAAGAAGCTTGAAATTTTGAATGGAAATGTTAGCTCATCAAAAATACATTTCTCATGACAAAAATCTTACCATCAAATTGAAGACACTTAAAGCCTTTGTGCCTTGTATAATAACTTAAAAAGACATATGTAATAGTTTTATACTCAAGTTTGTAATTTGTATAGGAGCCCATATGTAGATAAATTAAATAGCCAGAGACTTTTAAAGCTGACTAATCTAGTTTAGTGCCATACAAATACAAATAAGGAGATTTACTAGACAAAACTGGTGTAGGCAATCTATTAATAAGAAAGATAGCTGTCTGAAACACCTCATCCTAGAACTTTGTAGGCATAGCAGATTGATATAATAATGTTAGACCAATCTTTACAATGTGCCTATGTTTTCGTTCAATTAATCCATTTTTCTCACACGTTATACCCCAATAATTTATAAAACTTTTTGAATAATAGTTGAAGTAAATAAATATAAAACATAATATTTGAAAAGTGTAAATTTTAGTTCTTAGGGCTAAGAAAAATAAAAGACAAGTTCTTATGGTCTAAAAGGTGAAATTCGACATTTAAGGGTAAATTGGTAATTTTACAATCTAGAGGTAAAACCGTCATTCTACCTAACACATATAAAAATGACTTGCAAATAATTTACACGAAATAGAATATTATTAGAGGAACTAAAATTTTTATTAGAAAATATTAGAATTTATTTAGTAAAATTCAATAAAATCAAGTATATTTGTACATAAAGTGTATTGTACATAATAAATAAATAAATAAATAACTATATTATCTAAAGTTCATCAACCAGTAAAGGATTTAATAAAATTAATTTTGGTACACAACGTATAAAACAAATATGAGAAACCATAGAGAAAAGGGTATAAAATAGGGTATTTAGATGTATAAGGCTTGTAGTATGGTGTAAATTGTAATTATACATAAAAAGAGAGTCCCAAATGTACACAAATTACAAAATTGGTGCCTTAAGATATTAATGCCTTGTTGATGAGCTGAGAGAGCTTGGATTGGATCCAAATCTACATGGAGATAACAAAAAAAACTCATGTTTATCCTCAAACAAAACAAACCCTAATCATAATCCAACTAAGTGGCCCATCCTTCCTCTTTTCCCTGAAAAAGTTGACTTTCCTTCTTGTCCTTGTCTCCTAGTCTACTTTCTTTTCCTTCTTGTTAACTCTAATCGATTCTCAAGTGAAGGAATAGAGAACACCACCCAAGGTTGAAGAATATACATTGGAACACCATTAATTCATCTCATAAGGTGACGTGCTACACCATATTTTCTCTTTCTCTTTTTCCATCTAAGTGCTGATTTGATGTTCTTCCCTTCTTGTTGGTCGTGCCCTTTAATTCAGCCATAGAAGAACCTCTTTGTGAGGTTGAGATTACATGCATTGAGTCACCAATAATCCATATTATAAGGTATTACTATATATCATCCTAACTACTTCTTCTTCTCCTTTGTTTTCTCATTCTTTTCATCCTTCTAAATTGATCTTTCTCCTAATAAAAAATTTTTAAGATCTATTTCCACCATTAAACAGGTCCATAGATTATCTCAAAAGGATCCAAGAAGCCCTCACAACATACTCATCAACGAGGTGTTTTGAATAGTATAAGTGAGGTATAACGTCTCTAATTCGTTCTAATGCTTAGTTTTTGTGTTCCAGTATGTAATCTAATGTGCTAATATATTAAAGGTTAGGAAAACCTGAGGGATTGGGTAAAACCATGCATATGTAAAGAGAAACGATCAAATATGCAGGCATATTCATGAAATTAACAACGCGTGTAGCGATTAGTGATCTATATGGTAAAGTAGTGTGAATAATGGATTATTCGATGAAAAACTAGCAAACTAGGTTGCTAGAAAATCATGATTATAGATACACAAAAGAATGATTTTAGGACATGATAATAATGCATACAAACAATGCATGCATGCATGAGATAATTAGGGTATATGCCTCATTAAGGGATGTTTGAGCATGATCACAAGTGTTGTGTTATTTGATGCATGTATGAGTCAAAAACCAGCAAGTTAGCTTACTAGAGAGAAAGGATTAAATACACTTAAGTGATGAGAAATTAGGGATGAAACTTTAATATAAATCAAGTAACAAAAATATGCATGTAAGTTATAAAAATAAGTATGATTTTATGCAATTGATGCATGCTGCTCATTGCTAAACATTTATTAGCCTCAAAAGTGTTTATAAGGTCTAAAAAGTACTTAGAGAGTGAGTGTACCTAATTGGAGAACAGGTAAGTCAAGTCCAACTACCGAATAATCGCAACAGCGTGCACTGAATGCACTAAAAAGGAGAATTGTGTACAGTTTGTCATGTTTGGTAAAAAATTAGTAAATTTGTGATTTAAAAATATTATATGATGTTCATATACTAAAAATAATTATTTTAAATATTTTAGATTGAGAATTCACGACATACAAGACTACAGTGCGCAATAAAAGGATATGAGAATTTGTACTAACAAGGTGGAAATGACTACCATGCTCCTTAGTGTTATTTTTATTTTTAAATGTGGAATATGGTTGTATGCTTATTTGATTGAATACCAAGGAACATGCTAAGGTATGATTATGTCATAATTGTGATTGATTGATTTCATACATATATGATATGATGAATAGTGTGTTGTATGACTATAATCATGAGAAATATTAGTCTTTATTATATGCGGTATACTTAATGTGTCGAATAGCATGCGTTATAATCTTGTTCATATTGAACTCATGTTTCCCAGTATTTTCTAAAATTATATTTGAAAAGTATGAAACATTAAGCATGCTGAGAACATGATTTTGTTAACCACTTTAAGATCATTGTAATCAAGAACTAAATCATATACCGACACATTGAGTGACAATTGATCATTTAGGTGTTCTCAAATTATGAAATTGACATTATGGTTTGAAATGGAACAATGGGTTGGACCCTAGTTCCCAGATACAGGATGATGAGTGTGTTCAAATATTCCTAATGGTTTAGTGTTGGGCGCTCTTTGTTAGAATGTGGTTATGTGATGAGAACATCAAGGACAGTCCTTTTGGTCTAATTGACAAGTGAAAAATAATTGAATTTCTTAAAACGCTTAATGTTTGATAAGTGTTTGCATATTTTGTATTTTGACTTTAATATTGCTTGAAATATCATGTGTATGATCCATTGGGCACTTGGAGTTTACCCCACTTCTTATCTTTCAAGTAACCAATGAAGGTGTGCTTGCTGACAAGTAGAATCGAGCTATGCTTTAGTAGTCTTATGCCTCATGGTTAAGGTCCCTATAGATGTAGGATTTATTCATAGTTTTTAATTCAGACATGGGCCCAGAGGGTCATTAGTATTTTATTTCCTACTGTAATAATTATAACACTACCATGGGCGCCTAACTTCAGATTATTATCGTTCACGTTGTTTGATCTAGTTTCTCATCTAGAATTCAATTGTTAATACTAATTGAATTAGTTATCCATATATTTTCATCGAATGTGACCTAGTGGGATCATGAGATCATTAATGTGTGAAATAGTAATATTTCGATTCTCAATAATAACACGTGGATGCAAATGAGACTAATTAAGCACAGATCCTTATGTACTCTGGAATTAGGGTGTGACACGTGTATAGGGACATGAATGTAGAAAACAAACACCACAATCAACTAGAAATTAAGTAAAAGATAAGATTCATTGCCATTCTCAGTTTGAAGAATTTGATCTTTGTTGAGAACAATAAATGAATGTTTGGTAAATGTCGCCCTTAGATTGTTAGAGGAAAAAAAAATCCAAGTATACCTTGTAAAAGCATCCATAAAATGAACATAATACCTATAGCCATTTGATGATGGCATAGGTGCAGGAGCCCAAACATTACCAACAATAAGCTCTAATGGTGTGGTATAAGCAGTCTTTGAAGAAGAACATGGTTGTTTATGAGGTTTACCAATTTGACAATCATCACATACAAAAGAAGAAAACATAATAGACTTAACATTACATTTACGCAAAATAGATTGAACAATAAATGGATGACCAAGATGCAAATGCCAAAGAAAAAATGAAGATGGCTTATTGCTAGTAGACATAATGAAAGAGGTAGTATACCTAATAGGAGATTTAACAACTGCAACATAAGATATATTACCAACAAGAAAAGAGTTCAATGAACACATGATTATCATAAACAAACTTAGAGATACTTAAGAAATTCTTTACAATTTGATTATTATAAAAAACAAGATTAGAACCAAAGGATTTTATAGATAAACCAACACCATTACCTGCAAAGAGCTTTTCCTTGCCATGATACATGGATTGTTCAGAAGATTGCTACTATCTAGGGTACAATGGGCAGTTGCACCGCTATTAGGAAACCAGATTGAATTTGCAATGGAGTCATTAGATCCCACCAAAGTTGCAATGTTCCCTTGATTTACATTGTTTATTCCACCAAGAACTCAACTAGATTGTGATAGCTGAACATTTTAAGGCTAAAATGTATGATCAAAATGATAATTGTAATATCCCACATCGCCTATGTACTGGAGAGGTCTTGGGCTAATAAGTGCGGAGAGGTATGTTCATTGTACCGAAGCCTTTTGGAAAACCCCATACCTCTGTGATGAGGTGGTTAAAGGGGGGACACAACAAGTATAATACAAACTAATATAACACAAGTATAACACAACAAGTATTAAGATTCAGAGTCCGAAGTAGAAGATTCACAAACAAATATAACACAAGCATATTGGCACAAGATAACTATTATGATAAATAAGATTACAAGAGCAATGACTAGCCACACTGGTAAAGACCCAAGGACTTGAGATAAACAAGACAAACAAAGACTTTAAACAAGACTTTCAGACTAGGACTGAAGCCAGAACACTTTTTTGATGCCCTTAAAATGAGATACAATACCCAATCTATAGAGAAAACAAGACTAAAGACAGAACTACTTTTATTGTAACTGCATATGCATTACCTTCACTCTTGAGGTGGAGATGCTCTATAGAGTATGAAGTTTCTTTAGGCACGTGCGAGTCTTGAACATGCAAGAGAGTCGCTTTAATAAAGTGGGACAGATACAGAGGCATCTTTATTAAAGTAGTTCGAATCTTGATGAGCTATCATCAACCATTATCATCTGAAGAGATCTATCTAGTCAAAAGTTGCCATTGATTTGGCTAAATCAAGGAGATGAGAAGGATTCTCAACAAAGTAGGCTTCGAATAATTTTTGTAGCACAATACAGATATGATTCTCTGCTTCTATTAAACTTGCTTTTCCATAAATCAAGACAACATGATAAGGACAATTAGTATATGGATTCCCGCTATTAAGTTCAGGATAACTATTCCAGCGTATGAGGTCCTATTGGAATTGTTGGAAATTATGAAAATGGGGCCACCATGGCGCTTCAACAACTGTGAATTGATGATGTCGTTTGCCAGTGTTCTGTAAGAGTGAATAATGGGCATAAGGATTAAAATAAAGTAAGCTATAATAAGGTCGCAGTATTTGATAATTTAACTATTGTGCTGTTGCTGTGACTAGATCATTTCTAATGCTTGTCATCCTTGCTTCAGAAGCAAGAGGGGCAAAAAATATGATGGTAACAACGCGCCGTGGCCATTTTTGTAACTTTTCAGTCAGTTTGCATGATCAATGAAATTCATGAGAAATTTAAAGAACCTTGTATGGTCAATGTTATAAGTGGGATAACGAAGACTCATCTAGAATAGATGAACACTTAATAAGTTTTTATCTACACTAAAATTGATCCATCATAACCTGAGAATATGTCTGAGGTAACAATAAGCTTCCTTAGGGAGGAAATAAAAAGAAGCCATCCAAAAAGGGAAAAGGAATGACATGGTCGGATGAGGAATGTGACCAAAGATTAGGCCATGATTCCTTGTCATTGCTCTGAGATGACCATTAATAGTTGTTTGATATGAGATTTTCCAAAAAATAATTTCTCTAAGCTTTGTAGGGAGAGATGAGATAAAATGTAAATGATCAAAAAGTGGTGAGCTTGATCTGTCAGAAGGGTCAGGATTGGATGAGGAAGGTCCAATCACTCCTATGAAATGGGCAGATTTGTGTCTTGACAGAAAATCTGTAAGCATAATGGTTTTTTCCAGAATATGCTTCACAGATAAATTATATTGTGAGAACTAATTTGCCCAACCAAGGAGTTGGGGATTTGGTAACATTTTCTATTTGAAATGGAGCATTTTCAAGAAACTACACATGTCCATTTTTATGAAAAAATGGTGTCCCACCAAATGAAATTGAAAAATTTTCAATTCCTTTCTTAACTACAAGTATTTCGTTGAAGTAGAGTGGTAATGTGATTCAGAGAGTTTGAAAGTCCCACTCTTATATCCATAGATATGTCTTGATTTATCTAAAAGTTCTTCCAAGAGAATTGCTCTCCAGTGTTCATCACTTACATCTATTTGAAGGATACGTGATCCTGAGCTTGGGATTTTTAAATGAGGGAGAGTCTGAGCTTTGTGTTTTAGTGCTACCATTGCTTTGGTGTGTTTGTCATTCCATGGTTGTGGAGACTTCTTGAGTAGGACAGATAACTTGCTGGTATGCAGAGATAAATCTTTAATAAAAAGCATCATGTAATTTACTAAACCTAAAAACTGCTAGATTGAAGTCTTGTCCGGTAAGTTGATAGGAAATTCCAGTATCTTTAGAGAAATATGAGGGTGGAGAATGAGCTTCCCTCCTTTGATTTCCATACCAAGAAATTCAATTGAAGTATCGAAAAGTTGCATCTTTTTTTAATTAATCAGAAAACATTAGTCCAAAATGAACACATAAATCATAAAACTTTGTTATCAGGCTATGATGAGAATTCGTATCTTTTGAGAGAAGCAGGATGTCGTCAATGTAGATAAGAACCTGATCTTGGATTGACTGAAAAATACGATTTATTGCTTTATGAAAAATAGAGGGGGTAGTTTTAAGACTAAATAACATGACTGCCCATGGGTAATATTGTCCTAGAATGACAAATGCTATTTTTGGTCTGTTGGCTGGATCAATTCCTTGTTGCCAAAATCTTGACTTACAATCAAATTTGGAGAAGACTCGTGCATCTGAAAGATGTTGGAACAATGTCTCAGGACGAGGAAGATAGAATTTATCATCTTTAAGAAATATATTTAAAGGTTGATAATTGATTACTAGTCAAAGCTTTCCCCAAACCTATTCTATTTTCTAATTGACATATAAAGCTTCACATGCCCAAAGAGAATTTTGTGGGCTCAATTAAGCTTTTTTGGTTCAACTGCTTAATTTCTTGAACAACTAAGGTTAGCTGCGAGGGAGGAATGCCATGGGGTGATGCCTTTGTTGGATTAACATCTTCATTAAGTTTGAAGGGTAACTTAACAAAGAAATCACAATTAATCCATAGGGGATGATCACATTTTTTCAAGAAATTTGTGAGGTTGTCAACACAACAGTGTTGTGAAAGCTTTGTTCAAATTTTTTGGACCTGATTGTCATTGATAGTTTGGGTTGCTGGAGAGATTGTGGAGATCCAAGGGACAAATGCTAAGTTGGTTCTTAGACTTTGAGTTGTCCATGTAAGCTGCTTAATTTGTTGGAGAATATCATATCCAATGATGAGTTCTTTTGAAAGTGATGGAGCCCCTATGATTTGATGCTTGAAGGTAAGCAAAGGATGAAGCTTTATATTGACGGGCTTGCTAATGAATGTGATAGCAAATGAGTTCTTGCTAGCAATATCGAAAGTCTGCTGGTAAGGTTTCTACCATTCAAAAGGTAACGCAGAAGGGTGCATTAGGGTGGCTTAGGCTTGTGTATCAATCAAAGCTATGAGAGTAATTAGATTATGGTAGGGAGAGATATATATTTGAACCTGGGCATGGGGAAGGTTAATCAACCCATTGATGGAAGGAGAAGAATTTAAGACAAATGCTTATGTTCTAGAAACTGCCATTAGGGCTTCTGGAGAAAAATCATCTTCAATAAAAAAATGGATTCAACATTAAAAACTTCAGTGTCTATGAGTTGAATGATTTTCTCAATGACAGTGGCATGCTTCTTCGTCTTTTTTGAGTATAACTTAGCAAAATGACCTTTCTTTTTACAGATGAATCACCAAATGTCTGATGTTTTTCCTCTGGGCCTTTTTCTTCGTAGAAATCTCCACTTGGGTCGTTTGTTCGGGAAAACCTTCTTCTTGGAGAACTTAGAAGGTTTCTTCTGATTGAGTTGATAGGGTGTAGGTTTCTTGTAGGAGCATGGCTCATAGGGGTGACAACTTGTTGGAAAATCAGGATCATAGTAGGTTCGAGATAATGTTTTTCCCATCCATTGTGCTTGTTGAAAAAACTAATGTTCAAAGCACATAACAGCGTGACCTATTCTGATAAAAGAATATAACTCACTAAGGGTACAATCTTCATATTTCTTTTTGTTGACGGTCATGGCGGCACAGGCCTTGGTTATAATAGGCTTTGGGTAGGAGAAGAGGAATAGGGTCTTTAAATTGTTATCATCAACTCTTTTAATGAGATAAAAGGGTTTGGCATTTTTTTTTCATAATGTGCTTGCAAGTCTTGGAGCTTAAAGGAACAATATTTGGCTGCAAAGAATTTTTCTTTGGCATAATCAATATATTGGTCAACTGGGCCAACAAAAGCTGTGTAGAGATTCCTAAGAATTTAGTGATGAATTTTTGGAGGAAACTTCTTTGCATGTATTCTTGGATAACAAACCACCAATCTCAGAGACTTCCTGACAATTGAGTAACAAGCTTTTTGAGAACAATCTTATCAGTTGCACCATTTTTGAGATGCTCTGCTTGGCACTAAGAGAGCATGTCATGAAAGAATAAGGTTAAATGTACTAAAAGATCCAGTCCCATTGCTTGATTTTTGGGTCTTTGGATGATGGGGGGAAGTAGACTCCATGTCATCATCAGGCTCAAAGCCTATATCTGCAAAAGAGGTGGGATGCGTTTCACCAATCTCAGAGGCTACAAGAATTTCATTAGCATCAAAGGAAGAATTAGAATCCGAAGCCGAGGACTCAGTAGAAGGTTTAGTGGAATCTTGGTTTGCCATGACGACTGATGGTTGGTCATAATGATGAGCCATGCATTCACGAAAAGTGGCGAGTGGGTTCTCAACAATTTCTGGCAAAGGTTGGGCTTTAGATGAGGCAAAAATGTCAAGTTCAATGGGAAGAATGGCTATGACAGGCTTTTGTTTTCCTTTGTCTTTTCTTTTGGGAAAGGGTGGTTCTCCGAGGATTGATGCTTGGTGATGTTTAGGCGAAAAAACTTTTGGTTATGGGAGATTTTTTGACTGGTTGTGGATTTTGTAGGATGGTCGAAAGAGGGAAGGAAAGATAAACTTTGGTGTCATAGATGAAGGAACAATATGAGGGGAATAGGAAAGGGTTTGAAGTTTGCCGAGGGGCTAAGGCTGCAGTGTCTTGAAGTTGAGCTTCAAGAGATTTTGCTTTCTTTCGAGAGGTAAAAATAGGGCAGTAGTATCAGCATAGGTTTCAACTGATTCAGCTAAGAGTATGGGCTCTCCGTGAATCTGATCAAGCCTATCATGGATGGTTATGGCGATTTGGTCTTGGGAGTCCTATTGGTGGATAATCTGTAGTCACTTTTGAGCAATAGTTTTCAAGAGATCATTCCGGTAAAGGACATTATTAGACTTAGTTAAGGACAACCTCGGAATCAATGAGAGGCCTTAGTTCAGGGCCATTTGGTTTAATTGTTTTGGCTTGTTTCACCTGATATTGGATTTAGCATCCTATGAAAGGATCTTTTGATTTATCGTTGGAAGGAAACACTTGCGAAAAACTTGAAGGATCTGAAATAACAAAACAGTCAGCAAGGATTTCTTGATCCAAAAGGATGTAATATTGATATCATCCTAAACCTAATTCAATGAAACCGACAGATGGATCGCCATTCTCGTATTTTTCTTGAAGCTTTTACAAAGAAGTTTTCTTTCTTTTAGGTCGTTGGATGTCATATTAGACATCAAAAATATTCTCGTCACAGTTTGCACAATCGTAAATATCCCACCAAATATGAGAATGATGTGGCTATGGTGCTACTGGGGCCTCAACAAAATGGAAGCCTACAGATGAGGGTCTCGGAAGAGTCCTAGCTGGTTCAGAAAACATGGTCTCGACAAGACCATTTGTCTTCCTTCTGTGAACTGCATGTGAAGAATGCTGGACCTCGTTGACTTGGAATCAAGCTTTATAGCTTGTTATCCTTTTTTTTGGAAACAGTTGTTGAAGGTGTTCCGTGGGAAGAGCCCTTGGAAGAAAAGTATGTGAAACAACGCCTTAAGAGCTGATGTCTAGCGTTAAACTATCAAATGAGGCTCCTTTGTAGGGAATATTAATGGCATGGTTTTGGAATCGATATGCAATCTGTTAGTGGATGGTGGCAGCCAAAGCAGTTTGAACTTGGAGAATATTAGAAAGCTATGCTTGAAGGCTTAAGGTAGAAAGAACGTGAGGGCCTTTGAGAAAAACATTGAAATTCGGGTAAAATGTTATAAAAATAGTACCTGAATTTAAGGTAGCTTAGATGGTGCCTATCACGACATCAGCATAACGAAGCATCCAAGAATCAAGGAGAGCTAGGCGAAAGATTAGTCGGTAGATTTTCAGCCATGAAAAGTGATAGACATCTTTACAGCACTATACTGGAGGTGACTGTAACCTTCCTTTCGCCATTAAGCAAGGAAGGAAGAAGGAAGAGTTAGAAGAAAGAAGTGTTTAGCCTGATTAGCTAGAACTTGGTGTTCATTGAAATTTGAGATTTGCACATATTTTCTATTGGACTTTAGGGGGTTTTCCTTTTAAACAAGTTCTTGATTTTCCATTGGAAAGTGGCGGTTGGGATGAAATAAACATGCTGAGGTAAAATAGGAGTTAACTCAATGAGAGATACTACTCCTTCAGAATCTGGTAGGTATTCAACTTCATACAAACCATCAACCTTAGAGTTTAAACATGATGTTTCAAAGGATGACATAGAAGATGAAGAGGGAACATTCATTTCTGTAAGGCAAAGGAGAGAACAACCAAAAACAACTCCTTATGTGCTAAGATGCCTCAAACGCCTTTTCACGGTTAACATGGCTAAACAACAACCTTAGGAGCTATAAAGGTTTAACTCAAACAACATCTTGGTAGAAATCTAAAACTAGTTCATGGGTGTTTGGTCAAAGCTTACTAATAGAGATTAGTATTAACTGTAATACCTGAAATTTTAGTGACGCAATAACTGAAATTTGAGTTTAAAACACATTTTTTAGCACTTATATATATATATGTTTGTCCTTGATATGTAATTAATTAGTTAGCATAGAAGTATAAAGGGATACGCATTGATTAATATTAGACATATAGAAATGTTGGGTAAATATACGCTTCTCTATTTGAATAAGAAAATAATATTTATAGTATGATATTAATATAGAAAAATACGTGTCTAAAGTATTAATTAGATACACTCACGAAAATAATATTTCGTTTAGTATGATAATAATATATATAGAGAAGTATATGTGTAAAAGAAATGCATTCATGAATGAAATATCTCATTTGGTGTGATGTTAAGGTATGCTCATGTAGGAAGTGATAATCCCACATTGAAAAGATAGAAACACTTTTTGGAAGAGGGCCCTATATAAACCCCCCTACTCCACCCATTTCATTCATCCCAAAGACAAGAGTTCAAAATTTCTCTTGCTCTTCCTCTTTGCCTCTTTCTTGGCAACCTTAGTTCTAGTTCTTCTTTGCTTGAACTATTCTAAATAGTTCGAGAAGTAGTAGCAACAAAGTGCTACAACGAATTTAAGAAGCAATCTCGAGGTAAGTTTCTTTCATTTCTTTTAATTTATTATTTTGACTTAGATAATGCTTGCTTGTTTGGTTAGTTTGATCTTTTATTTTTTTTTTATATTTTTGTTCGTTGCATTCATGTCATTCAATTATCATGCTGCTCATGACCAAGAGAGTATGCTCTATAGTTGTGTCTCATACGATCTTCTACATCAGAAATCGAAAGTCATTTTTCCTGTTGAGAGAGTATGCTCTGTAGTTGCGTTTCGTACGATCTTCTACATCAGAAATCGAAAATCTGTACTTCTGTTGATTCATGATGTTATACTGTTAGTATGTTTAATTACTGTTGAAATATTTATTTTCTATGCTCTTGCACACAAAAAAATCAAATTAAATAAGATTTCAACCACGTACCGGTACGGGGGACTTTTTGTGTTCCATGCAGAATTGGAACTAGCTGTCAATACTGACATCAGTATGGAACGGGTTTCAAGAATGATCCCACTAGAGATGGGTTTGAGTTTCAGAATTGATCTCTCTCCCTAGATCTGGAGCACAGAGGTTATTCTCGTTCGGTCTAAATTACGA
>JAJIYU010011308.1:0-15437 GCA_030144865.1 Tinospora cordifolia
CTAGGGCATAGGCTAGAGACGATAACTTGTGTGAAAACGGAAAATTGTTTGATCAGGACACGAGACCGGGAAGCTTCCGTATCTTTCGGTTTCTATGTAGTATGGGATGCATAGGAATTCGGGGGTATGGAGGAAGCCTGAACTTGGAAAATGATGGACCATGTGTGGTGAATAATCGATAACTCTAGCAGAACGGGTTTCTTTATGCTCGCTAGTATGGAACGGTGGTGTATAGTGGGCTCGGGAACCTTAGTTATCGAGACATTTGCGAAATTGTTTGGGTGCGACTCTATTCTGAGTGAAAGCCTAAGTGGAAGGGGTAGAGTGGTATGGGACACTTGAACCTGAAAGCTTAGTTGGAAGTTTGGGACCTTGCTATGCTAGCATGATTGTGTGATTGTGTGATGTGCATGCTGTAATGTTTGTTTGCTTTAAGACCAAATCATGTACCCATGCATGAAAAGAACCTAGAAGAAAAACCTTTAGGCCACTAAACAAATCGAGAACCTAGAGACATGAATCTAGAGTCATGGTAGTACGAACGAAACAAAAACTTGAAGAAACAGATACAACACATGATGTAGAAAAGATGACCATTTCTCAAGTCCAGAAAAACATTTAGTATCCCAAGGATAAGAAAAGATGGGTGAGTACCTTAGATGAATGTCTTAATTGAAACTTCTATGATACCTTGTGGGATACTAAAGTGGCTTTGGCTTGTAGATAATGGAAGAAATCCAAGAAAACACCAATTCACTTGATCAAAGTAACCAAGGGGTAGATGTGGCAGCAGCTTCCGTGCTATCACCAGAGATAATAGCAGAAATCACTCGACAGGTGGTCGAGCAAGTGATGAGGACGCTACAGTCACAACCTGAGGTTTAGAATAAACTAAGAATGAAAAATAATGAACTAGTCATACCTTTAAGACTAACTGTGCCCAAAGGAATGATAGTTGAGATTAATTCAATCAAAAGGGATATCCACTTCAAACGATCGGTAAAGAATAAAAACAAGAAACCACAAAATGATCAAAAGACGGGAAAGAAAGGCAAGAAACAAACTCACCAAATTGAAGATGAACTAAAAGAAAAGGCGAAGAAGTAAAGACTGTGCTATGTGCGCAGACAGAAGGGTCATTTGGCAAGAAACTGCCCAACTACACGCACCCAAGCTCCTCAGCCTCAAGATTATAAGGGTTATGGTAAGAACCAAACCCGAATGTTGGATGTCGAAGCTCAAGAAGATCAAGACCCTCAGTAGAAACCCTCATAGTCCAATATTAGTACAAATGAACTTATTTTGAATATGAATAGTAGTAGGGAGACCTTTAGATTGCAATATGTTAGCATTTATGAATTTTGAGTTGAAATAAGATTTTGTATCAATTATCTCTATTAATGAAATTTTTTCCTTAAGAACTCTTGTAGTTACATTTTGAATATCCAAAAATGGAAAGTATGGGAATAGAAAGTGTGAGTAGTAACCCTAGAACTTGCCGTATGGCAGGAACTGACAAATAAACTTTTACCCTCAGATAGATTGAGAACTTAGGGCTAGGTATGACCCTAAATGAAAGACAAGTCTATCTCGATAGTAAGTCCTGCCATCAGACCTATTGCATCGAATCAGGGAGACAAGACAAATGACTCACAAGCTTAATAGAGGGAATTGAATAGGACAGGCATATTGACTTCAAGTTAGATGTTGAGAATACCCTAAGATTTGAAAGGACCTGTATACCTTAGAATGGATAGAGTAAGCAGAACGCCCAATAGTGAAGGATAAGTGTTCCCTACCAAAGTGACCCATTCGATCATTTGGAGAAGCCATCATTACTTAAGAACTGATTTAAGGTCAGAAAATCAACAGCTGAGAATCAGGGAGTCTGTTATGCATGAAACGACCTATTAAGGAACATATAGGAATATAATGAGCAAAACGGTTAGATATCGTCTTGATCAAGAGACGCAACTTATGAAACACATTCTTGCTAAATTTAGCAAAGGATAACCAAACTCTTTAACCGTGTAGCTTAGAAAATACCAGAGGCTGTCACCAAGATAGTTACAAAGACTAAAGCCCTTAGGCTTATCAAATTAGTCAAAACCAATCCATTTACCAGAAATATCTAACGAAATGACGTACAAATAAATGTATAAAAATTTCGAGGATGAAATTCTTTTAAGGAGGGTAGGTTGTAATATCCCAAAATTTTGTCAAATAATTTAAAATAAATAAAATAAGTTAAATAAATTAATTTCAAAGATTTTAGATGCAAATTGTGAGTTGGCACATGAAAAATAAAATATATTGGAGATATAATAAAAAAAAATTAGCAAATAAGACTTTAATTTGATAATTAAATGAAAATGTAGTGTACATGTATTTATTAAAAATAAATAAAGCATCATATAAATATTAATTTATAATTACATAAGGTATTATCTGAAAATGAAATATGAAATAAATAAAAATTCATGGAAATGAAAAATATAGATTATTTAATTATTGGCATTAAAAATATTAAGGAAATAGAAAAATATCAAATAAATGCAATATTAAATAATTAGAAATGGAAAGATATTAGCAAATCATTAAAATAGAAAGGAATATACAAGAAAATTACGTTTTTATCAATTAGGAAGTATCTAATTGGCAAAATTTGGGATAATAACAACTAACAAGAGTGATTTTAGTATTAGAAACAGGATCCAATGGCTAGAAATCCATCATCCGTAGGATCTAAAACCTCACGGTCACGATCAAGGCCTTAACCAATGCCCGGATGCACCGAATCGCCAAGATCGAATGGCTCATGATCGACCGTTTCAATCCAACGGTCCAGATCACAGGCGCAAGATCGTGATTGCGAACGTGCTGCGCTCGAGGTCGATCTGATGGTCCACATCAAACACGTTTTTTCTGATTATGACGTGCGTGTCTCGATGATCATCCGACGGCCCAGAAAAGAGCGTTCCATTAATCGCAAACTGAGTGTTGCGATCAAGGTTGATCGAACATTCCAGATCTCACCCGCCTGATCTCAATTGCGAACCCAGTGCTGTGATCGAGGAGATCCAACGGCCGACGTTCCACCCGCCCGATCTTGATCACGAACGGAATCTCGAGGACGATCCGTCGGTTGATATCCGATGCTCCGAATTAAATAACCGAAAATCCGAATTAAATCAATAAAAATACTTCAAAAATTCAAAAATTGGTTTCTAAAATCCCGAAAATTTCCAAAAAAATCACTTGCTAATCTCTTGTGCTTGGGGGGCACGAAATTCTAAAGAATTAGCAAGTTTCCTACAAGATGACACCGCAAACTTGCCATTCTTTACCCTTTTGAACTCTATATAAACACCCCCCATGCTCAAAATTCATCTCATCCCAATTCAAGTTGTAATACCCACCGAGAATCCTACCGGGACTCTTACCCACGTCGTAGGGCCCACGTCATGGCGTGTCACTCACAAGGTACTGTCCCCTCCCCTTGGGGTTTTCCTTCGCCTCCGCGGAGATTCGAACCAAGGAGCTGAGGCATAAGTACCTTGTTCATTCCTCATCCACTACCATTGAGCCAAACCCCAAGGGGAGGGGACAGTACCTTGTGGGTGACACGCCATGATGTGGGCCCTATGACGTGGGTAAGAGTCCCAGTAGGATTCCCAAGGGGTGTTACAGAGGAGGAGTGGACTCCATGTCATTAGTGGGTTAAACACCTGTGTCTACAAATGAAGAGGGGCCCATTTAATTAATTTCAGAGGCCACAAGAATGTCATCAGATTCATCAGAGGATGAAGAATCAGAGTCTGAGAAAGAGGTTAGTGATGGAGTGGATTGTTCTGCTTTGTTTGCCATGGAAATGGATGGTTGGTCATAGCGGCATGCCATAAATTCTAGGAATGAGGTGAGAGGGTTCTTAGCAATGCTGGCAAGGGTTGGGCTTTTGATGAGGCTAAAAGATCTGGTTCTATGGGCGAATGGTCATAATAAGTTTTTCTTTGCCCTTTTCTTTTCTTTATGAAAGATATGCAGTTGGTGGGAATGCTTGGTAATGCTTTGGTGAAGAGGGATTCGATTATGAGTGGGGTTTCAGCTGATTATGGGTTTTATAAGGTTTAGGGAAGAGGGGAGGAAAAACGGGTGTAGGTGTTATGGTAAAATGAACAATAAGAGGGGAATAAGCAAAAGTTGCCGAAGAAGGGGGCAAAGCTTTAATATCTCAAAGCTGTGCTTCAAGAGATTTTTGCTCTCTTTTTAATAGCAAAAACAAAGGAGCAGTGTCAGGATAGTTATCAACTAACTCAGCTAGATCTTTGAGTTGCGAATGAATTTGGTCTAGTCGATCATGGATGGCCATGACAACTTGGTCTTGGGAGGCTTGTTGGTAAAGAATCTACTGTTGCTTCTGAGCAATGGTTTTGAGAAGATCATTCTGATGAAGAACATTGTTAGATTGCCAGTTCAAAATAGCTTCAGAATCAGTAAGAGGCATTAATCCTGGACCATCAAGATTAACGATCTTTGCCAGTTTTACTTGATATTGGATTGGACAACCAGTAAAAGGATCCTCAGATCTGTTGTTAGAAGGCGGTGGTTTAGAAGAAGTTGGAGGATCTGATATGACAAAACACTCTTGAGAGGGTTCTTTGTCAAGGAGGATAAAATACTAATATCTACCTGATCCTGATTCAATGAAACCAACTGAAAGATCTCTAGTTTCATATCTGGCATATAGTTTTTATTGTGATGAATTCTTTTTTCTTGGACCTGTGGATGTCATATTGTACATCAAAGGTACAATCATCATAGTCTGGGTAGTCACAAGTACCCCACCATATGTGAGAAGGATGTGGTTGAGGTGCGTCTGGGATTGCAGCAAAATGAATACCTGCAGAGGAAGGTCTAGGTAGAGTCATCATTGGCTCAGGGAAAGTGGTATCAACAAGAACATCAGTACGTCGTTTATGAACAGCATGAGAAGATTGCTGGACATCATTGATCTGAAACTGAGCTTCATAACTTGTTATCCATTTTTCTGGAAACAATTGCTAAAGTCAATCTACAGAGAGAGTTCTTAGAAGAAAGGTGTGAGAGACAACACCTTGGGAGCTAATATCGAGCATCAATCCATCAAGAGAATGTCCTTTATAAGGAACATCAATAGCATGATTTTTGGACCCGATATGCTATTTGATAATGGACAGTGGCTGCAACAGCAGTTTGGATGTGAGGGGTACTAGTAATTTGTATTTGGAGGCTTAAAGCAGAGAGAACATGGGGATCGTTGAGAAAGACATTAAAATTCAGGTAAAAAGTTATAAACACAGTGCTTGAATTTAAAGTGGTTTGAATAGTACCAATTACAACATCAACATAGTAAAGCATTAGAGAGTCAAGAAGAGCCAAGCGAGAGATGACTTCGGTTGATTTTCATCCATGGAAAGTGATGGACATTTTGACAACACCATAGTGGAGGTAACTATAACCATCTTTCTCCATTGAAAAAGAAGAGGGGAAGGAAGTGTTACAGGAAAAAAATGTTCAGCTTGGTCCACTGGCACTCGGTGTTCATTGAAGTTTGAGATCTGCACATATTCTTTGATTGGACTTTGGGGAGTTTGTTTCTTGAATAGGTTCTTGATTTTTCTTTGGAAGGTTTGTGTGGGGATGGAATAAACATGCTGGGGTAGGATTGGGACTCGTTAAAAGGTAGGACTCCTTGGGTATTAGGTAAATACTCAACTTCATAGAGACCATCAATTTTGGAGGATGAGCATAATCTTTCAAAAGAGGGGATAGATAATGAACGGGAAGCATCCATTTTTGTAGGTCAAGAAGGAGACAATCAAAACTAACTCCTTGTGTGCTAAAAACACCTCTAACGCCTTCCCTGCGGCTAACATGTCTAACCAGCAACTTTAAGAGTGGAAAAAGGGTAGCTTAGATTTAACCTTAGCAGAAAGTTGGATCTAGAACACTAGTGTTCAGTCAAAGCTTACCAATTGGAATTGGTCTTACTTTGCCTACTGGTCTAAGTGGCTAGGAGGTAGTGGGCTGGTTGGCGAAGAATTAGGTGATGAGGTTGTTGAAGAAGAGGGTTCGGGAGACTGAAGAATTGGGGATTCACGATGGAGTTCCCATAATGACAAAAGTTTTGGGATTGTAAAGTCTGGATAGTGAACTGAGAAGGTGTGGATGACTGTCCAAAAACAATAAGTGCAGGTGCAACGAGTAGCATGATTAGGTGTGGAGAGATTTGGTCCAGCAGACATGGTAAACTAAAGAATCAACCATGAGGTCTCAATAAAAAACATGAATAGTTTCGATGAACAGTACCGACCGGTGCTACAGTAACTTCAGGCAAGGGTGAACAGTGCTGGCTCTAATACCATAAGTATAGTAACTAAGATTCAGAGTCTGAAGCGGAAGAATCAAAGATTAAGATAACATAGAAACATCGACACACAATTATAAGTATAGTAATTAAGATTCAGAGTCTGAAGCAGAAGAATCACAAATTAAGATAACACAGTGCAAATATATAAATAGAAATATATGTGTGTGTGTTAAATATATGTATATATATATATGTGATAGTGTACAAATATTATATATATATATATAGATGTAATCCCAAATCCTTATGTGTCGAAATTAAGAAAAAAAAGGAAAGTTTCCACAAGAAAATTGCCAAAAATTATCATACCCCATGATGACTCCATTTAAACCCTCTCACCCTCTCATTCTTCTCCATCCCAGCAAGAACTGATAAGACCCTTCTTTCTCTCTTTTCGCATCTAGTTTTTTATTTTTGAGCTGTCTAAAACGACCAGTGGAGTAGTATTAATAGAGTGTTGCACAAATCTAATGCAAGCAAGGGAAAAGATCTGAGAGGAGCTTAGAAAGTTTAGAAGGAGTAGCTTTTAAGGTGAATATGACTTCCAATTTTTAATTTATTATTTTAATTTAAATAATGTTTGCATGAATGTTATGCTTTAATTTTAATTTTAATTTTTTATGATTACACATGCCATATAGAATATGCATGATTAGGTGTGCATAAATAATGATGCATGATCTATAATGTTATATAGAATATTATAATGTTACTATGCTTAAATCATGTTTATATTTAGTTTTCTTACTTGAACGTTATGTGTCACATTTAACATAAGATTAATAAAGATTACAACGACGTATCGACAAGATGGCGAATTTTTATCATGAGTATTCTCATCTCTAGTTGTGAGTTGAATAGAGGGTTCAGATTTGATCCTACCTCTACTAGAATGGGCTGAGTGTCATTAATGGACCACTCTCCCTAGGATTGAAATACTAGGGCGTATTTTCCTTAGGTCTTTAATGTTAATTGAAACAATATACGGTAAGAAACATTTAATTTCTTAAAGTGATTGATATGCATGCTTTATTTGATTGAAATAATACTTTAAATATTTAGAATGATCAACTTGGCTTTTTAGCTCACCCCATTTTTTTTCAACATTTCAGAAAATTAATTGACAAGGCTACTGGGAGTTATTCAAATTATTTTCTTTGGAGTTTCATTAAACTATAGAGCATGTTAGCCACCCAATCTCATTTTGTTGAATTTACTTCCATTGTAACATAGGTTAAGTAAATACCTTTGAATTTTGAATCAATCAATAAATGAGAGATTTTAATTTTATTCATGACGTTATTAATTTTCATGAAATATACTGTACATAAAATAATGTGCACAGGAAACCTCATGGGTTTGAGTCATATAAAGGAAAAAGGTTAATGTGATATGACCCACCTTCAGGGGGACCAACACTCAGAAAGAGAAAACGAGCATAATGCAGTAATTACGCCCTCAAAGCCATGTGGGCCCGAGTGTAGGAGGCGAAGTGTTATAAAGGCAGTATTAGAGCTCAGTTAGTAGATATATTGGGCAAAAATTAGAAAGAGTTGATTGGTCAGGTAAGACCATTATTTGAATTAATTTAGAAAGTCCTACTTCCTGTTTTAGAAATTGAAATTGTTTTGAAAAAAATTATTATTTTTTTTAAAAAGATATGTTTTTTAACTGTTTTGTTTGGATACAAAGATTACGAGTTGAGTTGATAATGGATAAGTCTTGTCCCAAGTAAAGCTAAGCATTAAAAGGGAGAAGGGTTATCCTATTTTAGAAAGCGCAGTTGCTAAGCAGACTTTGATCTCGCCGCCCGATCTAGAGTTGTCCTGCCGGCTCATATGAGTAGTCAGAGTTGAAGAACACACTTATTTTTTATGAAAGAAAACTAGGATGTAGTAAGTAAAGGCAAGGAATTCACTCGAGTTCAAAGGAGATGCCAAGGGCGGTATCGTGAATAGATGAAGGTTGTTGGTTCAATAGAAGAACCTTTCCACCAGAGATTGAAACCTCGGGTTTAGAAAAGAGGCTATGGGTAGAAACCCATGTGTTGTCAAGTGTGGCACAGTAGATCATAAATGGAAATTTTTAGGACATAGGTTAGAGACTGAAAATGTGAAAACAGAACACTTGTTTGGTCAGTACACGAGATTGAGATGAACCTTTATCCTTGATTTCTTTGTGGTATGGGATGCGTAAGAATTTGGGGATATGGAGGAATCCTGAACTTGGAGAATGACGGACCATGTTTGGTGAATGATTGGTGGCTTTGGATGAACTAGTTTCCCCATGCTTGGCTAACATGGGATGACCAAGTATAGTGGGGCTTGGGAAGTCATAGAAATCAAGACATTTGCGAAATTGATTGGGTGTAGTGAAACCTCTGAGTGGAAGTATCGATGGGTAAGGGTGGTATGAGACGCTTGAACTTGGAGGCATAGAAGGAAGCCTAAAATTTTCTATGATAGCGTGAACTTGTAAGATTGGATGACTGAATGCATGATTTACATATATCCTGAGTATGAAACCAAATCTTGTACCCAAGACAAAAGAACTTAGAATAAATTGTTAGGCCACTGAATAGATTGAGAACCTAAAAACCTAAATATAGAGTCATGATAGTACAACGAAACAAAAATTGCGGGAACGAATATTAAATCAACTTTGCCTTGTAGACAATGGTCGGACCTAGGAGATACACTGCCAGAGCTACCACGTCTGACGAGATTGACTCACAAGGCCATGAGGCACAAAATGGCGTGGCTAAAACCCAAATGGAAAAATGCTAATAAAGGTCACTAGAAAGGTGATGGAATCGATCATGAGGGTGCTACCTCAGATGATACCACAGGTGGCACTACAACCGCAGGTGCAAGAACATATTCCGATACAGCAGCTAGTGCTAGTGCTCGAGGTCCTAGCTCGTTAGAGGGCACAAGAAAACTGGGAAGATAAAGAAAAGAGAGATATGTTGATGGAATCATAAAAACTTTGCCCATCCCACTTTGATGGCACGTCAGACTACATGAAAGCAGATCATTGGTACCAGGAGATGGATGAACACTTGGACATATTAGGGGCAATAAATTCCTGTTGAGTGGCATTGGCTACCCATCAATTCAAGGTACCAGCTAGAAGTTGGTAGCAGATGTTGAAGAATGATCCGAACACTAATTTCAAACATATAAACTGGGAGGAGTTCTTGGAAGTATTCTATGAGAAGTTCTTCCTCGAAGCTACATTATGGAAGATGCAAGAATACTTTGTTAGGCTTAACCAGAGAGAGATGACGGTGGCCGAATATAAGATGAAATTTACTAAACTAGCCAAATTTTCACTTGAGCTAATTTAGGAGGAGAAAATGGAAGCCAACCAATTTAGAAAGGGTCTAAAAATCAAGATCTGAAAAGTGATAATGACTCTTGGCCTAAAAACATATAGAGACATCATAGAGGGGGCATTGATATGAGGATGAACTCAATCTTGAACAGAGGTTGAGAAACAAGAACAAGAGATCAGGAAATGGTAAAGATTATTCAGGACCTTAGAAGAAACAAAACACCCATCAACAAAATGGTGGAAGTAAGACGCCTTAGGCTCAACAATAAGCAAGACCCAACAAAAAGGAACAAAAGGAACTGGCCAGCAACAAGGGCTATGTTATTACTGCAATTAGCTAGGACATGTGGCGAAGTTTTGTCCTGCCAATACACAAGTTCCCAACAACAGCAGCACAACCAAAGAGGAGGACAGAATGGTTGTCCTCAACAACAACAATCTTGGCAAAACAACAACCAAGCGCAAAACCAGAACTAGGGTCATGGATAGAATCAGGATAGAGTGTTTGCGGTTGTTATTGCTCCCGAAGATCGAATCCTCATAATGGAAAGTACATTCTTGTTATTTAATGTTGCTGTAAAATTGTTGTTTGATTCAAGTGCTACGAAATCCTTTGTTTTGAAAGAACTAGTCAATAGGTTGCAACTAATAACAAAGACGTTGCATGTAACTTTGAATGTATCCTCACCCATAGGAACTACTATTACTTCAAAAAGAACATGTACTTGTGATATTAGATTTTGGGATAAACTAATTTCTGGGTACTCCCATTTTACGAATAAGATGTGATATTGAGAATGGACTAGTTAGACCAGTATAAAACACAAATCAATTGTCCTAAGAGCAGAGTGATGATAATGTTAACCTCAAGAAAAGCCTTTAGAATCAATGGTGATGTCCAAAGATTGCCTAGGAGCCCGATGATAGCTATGTTGAACTGCTTAAGGTAGAAGGATGAGCTTGAGAAACTTTTAGAGGAGGACTCTGAAGAACAAAAAGAGATCCAGAACCTAGAAATAGTCTGAGACTATGAAGATGTGTTCCCTAATGACTTACCTAGACTACCACGAAATAAAGATGTAGAGTTTAAGATTGAACTTCACGTTGGAACCAGCCCCATACCATACCTCCATATCGAATGGCGCTAGTAGAACTAATCAAGTTGAAGGCCCAACTAGACAAGCTCTAGGAGAAATGATTCATCAGATTAAGTGAATCACATTGGGGAGCTCTGGTGTTGTTCATGAAAAAGAAGGACGAATCTATGAGACTCTGTGTCGACTATCGAAAGCTGAACTGGCGATGGTAAAGAAAAAATACCCTCAATCAAGGATAAATGACCTATTTGATCAATTGAGAGGAGCTATTCATTTCCCGAAAATTGATCTTAGGTTAGGGTACCATCAGCTAAGGATTCGAGAATCAAACATTCACAAGATAACCTTTAGAACCCGATATAGAGACTTCGAGTTTATGGTGATGCCTTTTGGTTTAACCAATACCTTGACCAGTTTGTTGACGTATTTGTTAATAATATCCTGATATACTCTAAGTCGAAAGAGGAACACTTAGAACACCTGAGGATTGTGTTGGAAACCCTCAAAAGACACCAACTGTATGCTAAGTGCAACAAGTGCGAATTCTGGATGAAGATGGTCAAATTCCTTGGCCATGTAGTATCAAAAGAAGGCATCTCTATGGACCCTAAAAAGGTGAAAGATGTCATGGACTAGAAACAACCTAAGACGGTTACAGAGATCAGAAGCTTCTTAGGCCTAGTTGGATACTATATAAGATTCATTCAAGATTTTTCCAAATTAGCAGAACCCATGACCAAGCCAACTAGAAAAGGAGTAACGTTTACTTGGAATGAAAAGTGTGAATGATCATTCCAAGAACTTAAGAGGAGATTGACTTCAGCCCCCATCTTAGTTATTTCGATTCATGGTATTGCATACATTTTGTAAACGGATGCTTCGTAGAATGGATTAGGTGCAGTCCTAATGTAGGAAGGAAAGATTGTTGCTTATGCCTCATGACAACTAAAGATCCATGAGCAGAAGTATCTAATGCACGACTTATAGTTTGCAGCCATAGTGTTCGCCCTACAGATTTGAAGACATTACCTTTATGATGAAAAGTTTGACCTGTTTTCAGATCATAAGAGTTTGAAATACATCTACACCTAGAGGAGTTGAACCTCATGCAACATAGGTGGATGGAGCTCCTTAAGGATTACGACTTCCAACTGCATTACCATCTAAGAAAAGCCAATGTAGTAGCACATGCCCTGAGTAAAAAATTCAACAAGCAGAAGGAGGAGAAAGGCTAGATGTACCCAATAATCGAGGACTTTAGGTTGGGTGTGACCTTGAATGACAAACAAACATATCTCTACAACCTAACTTACCAACTAGATCTTCTGCATCAAATCAGAGGAAACCAAAGAAAGATAAGTGGCACACAAAATTGATGGAAAGAGTTGAACAGGGTAAGCATTCCGACTTCAGGATAGATGTTGAAAATACCCTAAGATTCGGAGATTGAATTTGTATGCCTCAAAATGAACAAAATAAACAAACCATACTAGATGAAGCCCACCAGACCAAGTACACGATGTGTTTTGGAGGAGATAAGGTGTATCAAAACCTCCGAAAGACCTACTGCTAGAGGGGAATGAAGGGAGACATTGCTAAGTATGTTTCTAAGTGCCTCACCTGTCAGTAGGTATAGGCAAAACATCAAAAACCCTATGGAATGTTACAACCACTTCCAATCCCAGAATGAAGGTGGGATAACATTGCCATGGATTTTGTTAGCGGGTGACCAAGGAATCAAAAAGGGGCATATACTATTTGGGTGATTATAGATCGTCTCGCTAAGGTGACACACTTTTTGCCCATTAGATTTACAGACCAAGTCAGTAAACTAAGTAAATTCTATGTGAAAGAAATAGTACGCCTTCATGGAATACCTAAGAAGATAGTGTCAGATCAAGACTCTTGCATCACCTCACAATTCTAGAAGAGTCTACAGGAAAAACTGGGTACCAAACTCACCATGAATACAACTTTTCACCCTTAGATGGATGGGCAATCTGAGAGAGTCATCCAAACGCTGGAAGACATGTTAAGGTCTTACATCATGGACTTCAAAGGGAACTAGAGTAAGTATCTACATCTGGTGGAGTTTGTTTATAACAACAGTTATCAGGCAAGTATAAAGATGGCTTTGTACGAAACTCTCTATGGGAGGCCCTACAGATCACTAACCTATTGGGCTGAACTTGAGGACCACGTACTTATTAGGTTAGATCTAGTGGAGGGGATGAACAATCAAGTGAAACTTATTCAGAAAAGACTGGCCACCGCATAAAGTAGACAAAAGAGTTATGCTAATAGAAGAAGAAGGCCACTAAAATTCCAATGAGGCGATAAAGTATTTTTGAGAATCAGTTCTCAAAAGGGAATCAAACGATTTGGAATTAAGGGAAACCCAACACCAAGATTCATTTGACCCTTCGACATACTCAGAAAGATTGGTGAATGTGCATACGTGTTAGACCTAACAAACCAAATGTTCTCAGTGCACAACGTATTCCATTGTCAATGCTGAGGAAGTACGAACCTCATCCATCCCACCCACATAATCCATTGGGAAGAGGATATATATATATAAGAAATAAAATTCGCAAAATTGCGAATTCGTGCATCACATGGAAGTGCGGTAAAAGACAAAAAACCTAATCCCAAACCCTTGTGTGTCGAAATTAAGAAAAAAAAGGAAAGTTTCCAAATGGAAATTGTCAAAAATTACCAATCATATCCCCTGGGGACTCCATACAAACCCTCTCCCCCTCTCATTCTTTTCCATTCCAACAAGAACTGATAAGACTTTTCTTGCTCTTTCTGCTTCTCTCTTGGCATCTGATTTTCTTTCTTGAACTGTTTTAGTGTTTTAAATGGTCAATAGAGTAGTAGCAATGGAGTGCTGCACAAATCTAATGTAAGCAAGGGGAAAGATTTAAGAAGAGCTCAGAAAGTTCAGAAGGAGTAGCTTTTAAGGTGAAGATGACTTCCAATTTTTAACTTATTATTTTGATTTAAATAATATTTGCATGGGTGTTATGCTTTTATTTTTTTATGATTATATATGCCATGTAGAATAAGCATGATTAGGTGTGCATAAATAATGATGCATGATCTATAGTGTTATGTGGAATGTTATAATGTTACTATGCTTAAATCATGTTTATATTTAGTTTTCTTACTTGAATGTTACATTTCACATTTAACATAAGATGGATAAAGATTACAATGACGTACCAGCATGATGACGAATTTTCATCATGAGTATTCCAATCCAGAGTTGTGAGGTGAATAAAGGGTTCGGATTTGACCCTACCTCTACTAGGATGGGCTGAGTGTCATTAATGGTCCACTCTCCTTAAGGTTGGAATACTGTGGCGTATTTTCTTTCGGTTTTTAATGTCAACTGAAATAATATATGGTTTGAAACATTTAATTTCTCAAAGTGATTGATATGCATGCTTTATTTGATTGAAATAATACTTTAAATATTTGGAATAATCTACTGTGCTTTTTAGCTCATCCCATCTTTTTTCAACATTTCAGGAAATTAATTAACAAGGCTATTGGGGAGTTATTTAGATTATTTTCTTAGGAATTTCATTGAACTATAGGGCATGTTGGTTCAATCTTATTTTATTGATAACAAAGGTTAAGTAAATACCTTTTAATTTTGAATCAATCAACAAAGGTTAATTTGACAGGCCCTCCTCCGAGGGGCCCAACACTCAGAAAGAGAAAATGAAGGTAGTGTAGTAATTATGCCTTTAATGCCATGTAGGCCTAGGAGTGAGAGGTGGGGTGTTGTAGTACGTGTGCATATATACCAATACATATCTACGTATCTATATATGTGCTTATTTATGTAACTCAAAGCATATAAAAAATTAAAAAAAATGATATAATCAACATTCAAGAGAAATACACAAGTATAAAATATATCTAACATATATTTAAACATACTTATGGTTTTAAAATTTGGAATTTACTACAACATTCTACTATTTAGAATTTCATAGTAAATAAGAATTTTTAATTTACAAACCATTTGTTGTTTATGTAAAAATTAATAATGATTGTTTTATTTAGATATTTTATTTAGTCGTCAAAGTAAATTTTATATTGTAATCTTAATATTTTTTTGTTTTAATTTGGATCTAAAAGTTTGGTCTAAATTTCAAGTCCATATAATTTTTGTTGAGTTTATCTGTAATGCCCCTCACCCTTAATCATCATCTAAGTCCAGTTATTAAGTCAAAAGTTATTAATTTCAGAAAATATCTTTATTAATTAAATTTTTTTTTTCTAGAATCATAGCATTTGAAAACATCTTTTTCATTTTATCCCCTTGGTATGGGGATAAGCATTTTAAAGGAAGATATTACCATCTCACACTTCTCATTTCAATAGGATTGAACATAAAATGATAAAAACATGGACAAAGATAGAAATCGTACAATTTCCAAAATCACAAATTATTAGGATCACTACAAGTGTATAGGATCGCAATAGTAATACACTGTAACACCCCAACCCCCGTATCATTAAGCATTGGACGCATCCACCATTTTTCTTGACAGTGGACTAAACCAAATGGCGGGCTG
>JAJIYU010011309.1:0-15417 GCA_030144865.1 Tinospora cordifolia
GTGGGTATCCCCAACTAGGCCAAACTGCAAGCGACCGTATGAGACCCTCGAATTTGGAAAGTCATGAGGATTTTTTCCTTGGTTTCAGTATCTTCTTGGGTCGTGGTCTCAAAGGTAGACTTCTATGTGATAAAGATGTCGTGCCTGATTGTGTTCAGGACCACAACTGGGATACCGAGGGTGGTTCACTCTTTCGGTTAATTCCTGATATCAGATGGTAAATTCTTGATATTAGAACGCAACCGATAAACTGACTAAGTGTTTGAAACGGCCTAATAATTGAAACTGTTTGCATGTTTCGTATGCTTGTTTGTATAATGCTATTGATGTGTAGGGGAGATCCACTGGGCTTTCTAGCTCACCCCATTTTTATTTTACAGGTACTCATGAGCCCAACGCTCAGTGAGGATGCAGACCAGAGACCGGAGGATTTTGTATAGAGAGAGAGTGATATTTTTGTTAAACCATCTCTCTATTTTTGTACAGTTTTTACGATGTATGTTTGAACTTGGGCCAAAGGGCCATGTATCATATTTTTGTATATGTATATACAGGACTGTTTTTACCATTTTGAACACTGTGTTATCTTGATTGATAATCTGATGATTTTTAGTTATGGTACACTATACAGTGAACGCTATTATTATCTTGATTTCCAGTATAAATATGATTTTGAACAACCGGTGAATTTGATTTGAAACCAATTGCTTAGTGAAGCATGATTAAAATGATTATTTGAAATTAAAGAACTCACTTAAACCTCGTGTATAGAGGTAGAAAGACAGACTGACGACATCTGTTGCACGCCCGGGGCATCGGCGGACCACGCGCCTAGCTTGCAGCTGCGCGACGCTAGACGACGGGGCCACAGATTGACAGACACGACGTCCGATCCGGGGGTCGGGGTGTGACAACTTTGACCAAGGAAATGTCCTTTGTTCTCAAGCTTTGCACCTTGTGATCAAAGATCCTAACTATTGCTTCTTCATAAGTGGCATCATCTTAGACGTTTATCTCCTCCCAATGGATTACGTGAGAGGGATCGAGTTCATACTTCCTCATCATCGACACATGAAACACATTGCGTACTACGAACATTCGGTTTGGTAAGTCCAACTTGTAGGCGCATTCTCCAATTATTCTAAGTATCTCAAATCGGCCGATGAATCTAGGCAATAGTTTTCCTTTATATTGAAACCACTTGATTCCTTTCCGAGTGCTAATTCTTAAAACCACCTTATCGCCTACTTGGAACTCTAAGGGTCTTCTCCTCTTGTCAGCATAACTATTTTGTCTACTATATGTCATAGCCAATTTCTTTTGTATCTATTTTATTTGATTATTCATCTCCTCTACTAGATCTAGCCCAAAAAGCACATGATCTTCAAGTTTAGGCCAATAGGTTGGTGATTTGCAAGACCTCCAATAAAGAGCTTCATAGGGAGCCATCTTTATACTTACTTGATAATTGTTGTTATAGGCAAACTCAACTAGGTGTAGGTACTTACTCTAGTTGCCCTTAAAATCAAAGTCACAAGACCTCAGCATGTCCCCTAGACTGACAATCAGTTTGAGGATGAAAAGCGGTGCTCATTGTGAGTCAGATGCCCAACTCCTTCTATAGACTCTGCTAGAACTATGATGTGAATTGAGAGTCTTTGTCAGATACTATCATCTCCTTCACATAGAATTCTCCCAGCTTACTGACATTTTTTGTGGATATAATGGATAAGAAATGAGCTACCTTAGTGAAATGATCCACAATTACCCATATAGTGTCTTTTCCTTCTTGGTTCCTAGTAATTCGCTAACAAAAATCCATGAGAATCTTATCCCACTTCCATTCAGGAATAGGGAGTGGTTGTAACATTTCAAAGGGTTTTCTATGCTCTGCCTTTACCTGTTAACAAGTTAGGCACTTGGGGACATATTTAGCCACATATTTCTTTGCTCCTTGCCACTAATAGGTCTTTTTGAGGTATTGATACATCTTGTCATTACCTAGATGCATCTTGTACTTAGTCTAATGGGCTTCATCTAATATGGATTGCTTACTCTGTCCATTCTAAAGTACACAAATTTTATATCCAAATCTTAGGATATTTTTGGCATCTAATATGAAATCAGTATGTTTACCCTGTTCAACTCCTTATATTAGGCTTGTGAGCCACTTGTCTTGTCTTTGTTCATCCTTGATCTGATGTAGAAAACCTGGTTGGCAAGTCATGTTGTAAGGATAAGCATGTTCTCATCTAAGTTTATGCTTAGATTGAATTCTTCAATTAATTGTTGAACCTTCTCCTCATCCTATTTGTTGAACTTCTTACTCAAGGCATTAGCAACGACATTGGCCTTCCCTGAATGGTAGTATAGTTGAAAATCATAGCCCTTGAGGAACTTCATCCACCTCTACTGCTTGAGATTAAACTCTTTCTAGGTGTAGATATATTTCAGACTCTCATGATTTGAGAATAAGTCAAACTTCTCACCATAAAGGTGGTATCTCCAATGTTTAAGGAGAATAAGATGACAACTAGCTCCAAGTAATGGGTCAGGTAGTTTTGTTTAAGGATCTTCAATAGTCTTAAGGCATATGCAACAACATTTCCTTCTTGCATCAAGACTGTACCCAATCTATTCTGTGAGGCATCTGTATACGGAATGTATTCAATACCATGTGTAGGAGTGACTAAGATGGGGTTCGTAGTCAATATCCTCTTCAATTCTTGGAATGATTGTTCACGCTTCTCATCCCAATCGAACTTAGCTCCTTTCCTTGTCAACTTAGTCATGGGTTCAACCAACTTAGAGAAGTCTTGGATGAATCTTCGATAATATTTAGTCAGGCCTAAGAAACTTCTGATCTTTGTAACTATCTTTAGTTTTCTCCAGTCCATGATAGCTTCCACCTTCTCAGGATCTACAGAGATGCCTTCTACTTATATTACATGGTGAAGGAACTTGATAGTCTTCATCCATAATTCACATTTGCTAAACTTGGCATATAACTATTTTCTTCTAACGGTCTCCAATACAATCCTCAATGTGCTAAGCATTCAGCCTTTGACTTAGAATAGATTCTGATGACATCTATAAATACTACCACAAACTAGTCGAGGTGTTTTTTAAACACTTGTTTCATCAAATCGATGAACGTTGTTGGGGCTTTTGTAACACCTCAGCCCCAAGACTTTCAATTTGGTTTAACCACAAGGTGGGCCGGGGTTTAGTTACAATTACAAGTACACAACTTGTCTTTCTAATTCAATTATCTCACGCCTTATTTAATTAAAAACATTCACTAAGGCAATTGCACAAGAGATAAAAGAAAACTTTCTAAATCTTTATTGATTTAATAAAAGTGGGTAAATGACTTCAAATTTAAAGTTCTAAAAAGAAAGAGTACACAACTCAAAATAGAAACTTGTAGTCAAAATTCAAAACTTGGGCAACATGCCCTTACATTAAAAAAAATAAAAACTTTCTCAAATTAAGCATTCTAAGCCTTTGTATGCTTCATTGTTTTATTCAATTCCCTTAAAAGACAAGAGAGAAAGGGTGAACACATAGCCCAATAGATTTTTTTCAAACAACTAATTCATTATCTTAGACTAATATCACATTCAATTTCAAATACTTGTAAACAATTAAGTGATTCAAACAATAGTTGTTGCTGTTGTATTCAAACTAAAAGGGGTCTGACCCCTTGATGTTCTTGTTTACAATACCTCCCTTTGAGTGAAAATACAAATCTTTATGTCATATTTCATTGGATTTGGGGTCTCTTACCCATAGTCCAAGTATTTTATCCTACGCCCAATACACATAGTACAACAAACCATATACCCACAGTATATGTAAAGATTACCCATAGTATCCCTTTGGATCACTATGACAATACATGGTTCTTAGTCTCAACTTTTTTTATTTAGTTCTAATGATCATAAAAGATAAATAAAATAAATAAATTCAGCACGTTCAAGCACTTCAAGAACACTTAACTACTCAAGAATAATAACTTCTTACTTAAGAACACTCAAGAACAAAAGAGAAATAAGAAGGGGTGCCAAGAAAAAGGCTTAGAAAGAACAAAAGGGACTTGTCAACTCTTGCTCTAAGATGAAGAAAAAGGGAGCACAGGGGGGCCTTTATATAGATTTTTCAGTGCAAATAGGAGGGACAGTTTGGGAATCTAGCATCAACCACTTTCTAATTACCTTGAGCACATTTTTGGCATGTGGGACTAGTAGGGTTTCCTCTCTTGTGTGCACACACACATGGTTTAGGTAAGTGTTCATTTAGGGTTTCCTTTTCATGTATGAATACAATCTTAGCTTCACTGCAAGAAATTGATGATACAACAATGTCAATTCCACAGCATGCAACAACAACCGTTTTAATAGAAGGCATACAACAACATTCGTAAAATGTCTGTTGTAAAATCGCTTATGTAAAATCTGTACGACAATGTTCACTATGGGAACATTGTTGAAAAGGCCATTACAACGAGATACGAACATTGTTCTATGTTATTACAATAATCATAGTTTCTTGTTGTCGAATGACAAGTTCTACAACGTTCATTAGTCGTTTGTTGTTAAAAGAACATGAGTTATTACAATATACATTCGTGAACGTTGTCTATAGCCGTCTATAACAACATTTATTTTACCGCTGTAAACGTATTACGTAATATATATACATACGTTACTCATATGTTATACCTATTTAATGCCACTAATGCATGAATAATGGTATAACCTGTGAATGGTAGTATAATGTAGGCATAACGATCGAATAATGTGCATATAGAGATATAAGGATAATGATAGAATAATGCGTGAATAATGGTATAACCCGTGAATAGTGGTATAATGTAGGTATAATGCTAGAATAAGACACGTATAAAAATGTTGGGATATCGATCGAATATTGTGTAAATAATATATTAGGTATATAACACGCGTGAAATGTTGTATAGTGTAGGAAAAAATATTGAATAATACACGTATAAAAATATAGGGATATCAATCAAATATTGCATGAATAATATATATGGTATACATAACACGTGAAATGTTGTATAAAGTAAGAATAAATATTGAATTATACACATATAAAAATCTAGCGATTACAATCGAATAATTAAATCGTGAATAGTGGTATAATGTAGGTATAACGCTAGAATAATGCACGTATAAAAATATGGGGATATCGATTGAATATTGCGTAAATAATATATATGGTATATATAACACGTGAAATCAGGTGTAATGTTGGAATAAATATTGAATAATACACGTATAAAAATGTAGCGATAACAATCGAATAATTAATTAGTGAATGATGATATATATATATGTATAATTAGTAAAATGTAGTATAATGTAGGGATAAATATCGAATAATGTGTGTATAAAAAATCTAGCGATAACGTTCGAATAATGCATGGATAATGGTATAAATAACCAGTGAAATGTTGTATAATGTAAGGATAAAGATCGAATAATCCTTGTATAAAAATCTTGTGATAATGATCGAATAATAAGTGAATAATGGTATACATAACCCGTGAAATGTGGTATAATGCAGGGATAAAAATCTAATAATGTGCATATAAACATATAGCGATAACGATCGAATAATGTGTGTATGATGATATATATATAACCCGTAAAATGTAGTATAATATAGGGATAAAGATCGAATAATGTGTGTATAAAAATCTAACGATAATGATAGAATAATGCGTGAATAATGGTATGAATAAGTCATGAAATGTGGTATAATGTAGGGATAAAGATCGAATAAAATCAGTATAATAACTCGTGAAATGTGGTATAAGGCGTGAATAATGGCATGAATAACCCGTTAATTAATCACTTGTATCATTTTCGAATAAAATCAGTATAATAAAGTTCATATATGAATAGCATTATTCATAAATGAATAAAAAATAAAACAATCTGCATCAGAAGACAAAATTCAAATGAAAAATAGTTGAAATTGTTATAAATGAACCATAATCGTGTTCAAATTGTACATATCTGAAATATAAAAAATGGTATTACACATTGTCCTTGAAAAACTGTGATGCAAGATATGACAGCCTAGCTTCTTTGATTCTTCACTTCTTCCATTCTTCACTTCTTTAAGACCCAGTATGATTGGATCCTACTGTCAACACTGAATCGATCTGATCTTTTATTGTTACTCTTGGTGCCTTCATTCTAATTCATTCTATCCTGTAAATACAAATTAAGAGCCACCCTTTTTTTAGCTCACCATATCAAAATCATGTGGAATTTCTTTTCTGGTGACAAAACATTCAGCAATATAAAACATGAACATTCCACAATCACACTCATCTTGCCCTGTTAGATTATCAACCACTTACACCTTGAATGGCTCTTTCCCAGGTCTATCCTTTTGGTCAGCTTTCGATTCATAAAATCCAATCATCTCGAGATAAAAAAGGAAGAAGGTGGAATAAGCTTGAACTGCCTCCATTGACGCAGCATCAGTAGTAGGAGTACGTAGGGAATTGTAAACATATATGTAACCCTTGTGAATGCTAATGCAACTGAATATCCAGTGGAACGCAGCCACAACATTAATAGGAAAAATGACGTAGTCAACATCAGACCACGGAGTATTGCAGTACATGTAGTGCCCTAGCATATACTCCATAATTACCATCTTATCCCCTAGCACAGATGCATCCCTCTCTTTTTTGAATCTACCATAAATCGACTGCAACTTTTGATCAAAAAATTGTTTGTTGTTCTACACTTCATCTTAATCGATTCGTCATATTTGCTTTTCTTGCGCAAGTAATAGAACAACACATCTACATACTGCCAATACAAAATTTCTAAATTAAAATAAAAGATTTGGGTCATGAATAAAAATTGTATAATCGTGAAACATCCAAAACATAATAAGTATGTTGTTTGTAAAACATCTCATTATACTGAAATAATAAACATAACAGAGTTTAAGAACACGTTACATAGATGATATTGGTATCATATCAGTAAAATATGTATATAAAACAACATAACACAGTTTACGGACATGGAATATATAGGTCAAATTGGTATCATATCAGTATAATATGTGTATACAGACATTGCAAAGTATCCAAAACCCTATATTTTGGTATCATGTTGGTATATTATCAGTATAATATCTGTAAACAATAATATCAAGTGCAAAAAGTTAAACTTACAGAGGAGGAGATAGGTTGGCCTGGAGCGATCAATGTGTAAAACCATTACTTATCAGTGATATCAACGATTGAAAAATCAAAAGCTGGATTCAGATTGATTTCACGATCATGGTATACTTTATTTGACCTAAATAATGTGATAGATGTTAATATCAATGTATTATTAATAACAATAATATTTGGAATGCAAGCTTGATCTCTAAGAAAACTTACTTTGAGCGCTTCAGCCAACCCTTTTGAATCCACTCATCAAACTCAGCTATAACACTGCTATCTATATCTTCAAGTAGACAGATGTCTAAGGGGGATAGTCATCCCTTTACAAACTCCTTTCCTTTACATTTATCTCTAGCGGGATGCCTCCCCCTTTTATTAACTATAGGAGGTGGAAGAAGTGGAGTGTGATCTTCGCTAAAGACAACTGAAGTCATAACATTGATGGCCGACTTAATAATTTCATCAATCGTGGTTTCTTGTTACATTCAACAGGTGCATGATCTTTCGATTCATCCTTGTCAGCAACCTGGGTCAGTGAAATTAAACGAGAAATGTCCTAAAAGAAAATAAATTAAGGATAGTTAGATTCATAAAAGCTACAAAAGCATAATCTTGAATTAATAAAGGAATGGTATTCATGATCTTACTAGGGTTGATGATTTTTTCTTCCTTCTTTTACCTTCAGTTATTGTTGAGTCGGCCTTTAACATTAAAATGTACAATATTAATGGATAGTTAAAATTACATGTAAATGACAAATCACAATCTAAATAAAGTGTTCAAAATTGCCTTCCTCTTTTTGTCAGTATCACTAATAATTTCTTGCAATGCTGTCAGTATCACTAATAATTTATTGGAACATTTACCTTCTGCAATAGGAATTTTAGATAATTAATTTCTTCAAAAATCTTATCAAAATCCTCTTTCAACATTATTTTGATCTTGTTACAACAATTGCACTGCCTTCCACGTATACTGTAACACCCCAACCCCATATCTTTAAGCATTGGACACGGCCACCATTCTCTTGATGATGGGTTAAACCAAACGGCGGGCCGGGCCGGTGTTACTTTACAAGTGATACACACTTAACTTTCTATTTCAATTATTTCATGCCTTGATTGTACTTAACAGAACATAACTTAAATTTAAGAATTTAATAGGCAATAGTAAAAGAAATAACTGAAATTTATAAACTCAATTAATTAAATAAAATTGAGTACATACTTTGATTTAAAAAAAATTATTACAGCGGAAGTCTTAAAACTTGGGCAACATCCCCTTACACAAAAAAATTAGAAACCTTTTAAACAAAAAACCTAACTAATACTCATGGTCTTCATGTGATTCAATTACCAGAAAAATAGAAGGGGTGAACACATAGCTCAGTGGATCTTTCTAACATTTAATTCATTATTTCAATTCAAACAAACCAAGCATATAAAAAACTTTTGTACATTAGGTAATTCGAACAATTTCTTGTTTACGGTTGACATTCGGACCGAAAGAAGTTAATCTCTGTGTTCCACATTGTTGGGAGAGAGGATCACTTTTGGAAACTCAAACCCCATATCTATCAAGTGGGATCACTCTTGGAAACCTAGTTCAAAATAGTCAATGGTAAACCGGCAAGCCGGGTCGGGGGGTGGAACACACACGATGACGTCTATCCCCGTGCCTATCATCACTCTGGTACGTAGATTGAATCATTATTTAATCTTTCCTTAGTGATAAAACACACAATATCGAATTAAACCATCGATGCAACATACACAAAACATGCATCATTAAATATTTATTCATGGCACAATTCATGTATAACATGCATCAATATTCTTAATTTCTAAACATGCATTACATGTATATTCATGGCACATCAAATAAATAAGGTATGTATATTAAAACATATATTTAAATAATCATCTTCAAAACATCATCACACATGCAAGATTTATTCAAATTAAAAGAAAGAAGTAGAAGTTAGAAGTCACCTCCACCTTAAATGCGTCTCTTCTGCACGCCTCTAAAATCCAGTAGAGTTTCGTTACTTCAAGGCTTCCAAACACTCAAGAACTCTCAAGAACACTCAAGAATAGTTCAAGATCACTCAAGAACTAAGGGGATTGCCAAGAAGAAGGCTAGAAAGATTCAAGAGGGATAGTATGCTCTTGAATTGGGATGAGATGAATTGTGAGCATGGTGGGTGTTTATATAGAGTTCAAAAGGGTAGAGAATGGCAAAGTTTGTAGTGTTATCTTGTAGGAAACTTGTCAATTCTTCAAAATTTCGTGCCCCCCAAGTACAAGAGATTAGCAAGTGATTTTTTTTTGGAAATTTTTGGGATTTTAGAAACCAATTTTCGGATTTTTGAAGTATTTTTTATGGATTTTCGGTTATTTAATTCGGAGCATCTAGTCTAAACCATTGGATCGTCCTCACGATTTCGTTCGCGATCAAGATCGAGCGGGTGGAACGTCGACCATTGGATCTCCTCGATCGCAGCACTGGGTTCGCGATTGAGATCAGGCGGGTGAGATCTGGAACGTCCGATCAACCTCGATCGCAGTATTCAGTTTGCGATTGATGGAACACGCTTTTCTGGACCGTCGGATGATCATCGGATGCTGCGTTCAGATGATCCTCGAGACACGCATGTCGCGATCAGAGAAAACGAGTTTGCTATGGACCGTTAGATCGACCTCGACAAATGTGTGCGGTCTGATTTTGAGATTACGTTTTGCGCTTTCAGTGTTGATCGTCTGATTATCCTCGAGTTCTATGTGCGATGATCATCAAGAGGAGATTACGGATTCTGGCCGTTGGATTTTCCTCGATTGTTGTACTTTCACGATCAACGAAACAAAACCGGACCGTAGATCAGATGGATTGATTCTGGACCATTGGATTTCAGTGATTCGGTGCTCCTGGGTGTTGTTTTGGGCTTCGATCGTGACCGTGAAATCTCAGATCCTACGGATGATGGATTTCTGGCTGTTGGATCGTGTTTCTAATACCAAAATCACTATTCCAAGTTGCTATTATCCGAAATTTTGCCAATTAGACACTTCCTAATTAATAAAAACCTAATTTTCTTATATATTCCTTTCTATTTTGATGATTTGCTAATATTTTTTCCTTTCTAATTATTTAATATTGCATTTATTTGATATTTTTCTATTTCCTTAATATTTTTAATGCCAATAATTAAATAATCTATATTTTTCATTTCCATGTATTTTTATTTATTTTATATTTTATTTTCAGATAATAATTTATTTAATTATACACTAATAATGCTTTATTTATTTTTAATAAATATATGTACACTACATTTTTATTTAAATATATAAATTTTTCTATGTACATATTCTCATAATATGTAGTATTAACATTTATTATGCTAACACACACCTTATTCATTCACATATTAGCCAATATGTGTATACATACTTTATTTTTATTTATTTATTTCCTAAGCAACTTTTTAAATTTCATAATTAATTCTACTAAATTGTAATTTTCATTAAATTATCAAATTAAGGACTTATTTGCTTAATTTTTACTATATCTCTAATATATTTTATTTTTCATGTGCCAACCACAATTTGCAACAAAAATTTTCTTAAAATCTTTGGAATTAATTCACTTAACTTATTTTATTTATTTTAAATTATTTAACAAAATTCTGGGGTATTACATATACTCATGGTTGCCACAGCTTTATTTATAGGAATATTACCGCCAATAGTTTTATTTACAGGAGACGGAAAAAAAAAAATTGGGGGATCAACAAAAACATTGTAATCTGGAAATTGATGTTTGCCCTCATCTTGTTCTGCAATCAAGCCATCCATGTATGGCTGGAGTAGCTCATTGGGGCTTTCTACAAAACTTTTGAACTGAAAATAGCTAAATATGAGATCATAGAAATTTGACAATAAAGAATAGTTCAATTATAATATAAATGTTGTGTGTATATAATATATGATCAAATACATGAAAAATTACCTTAATAACAGATAAATTGCTGAAGACCTTCTCCATGCTCTTGAAATTGGGCGTGCCAATGCAAGTCCAGTTTAGTACACGAAGAAATCCACTGATACATCGATAGGCAAACAAACCATCAGTATCAACAAAATACTTATAAAACCAAACTTGTAATGCGATTGGGAACCCAAGAAGCCTGTACATGATCGGGTATTTGCCCCTCCCAACTTCTAACCGAATTGCATTTGCTACAAAATTATCCTTCATGGATTTTATTGTTGTGTCAAAAAGAGCCCTGCCCCAGAGATAATCCATATATTCACCAATTTGTACAAGTTTAAAATCAACTTCATTTACCAACTTTTCCATTTTATTACGAAACAAAAAACAATTAATGGAGAACAAAACTACAATCTTTACAACATCATCATCATTCTCCCATACCCTATTTGCAAATGCGTCAACTATATACTTCTTATTTATACGTGCTACTCCCTTAAAATATTTATCCTTCAAAATTTGACCCTCAAAACTAGTTGTAATGTTTCTGGTTTTTTCGGTGCATTTCAAACCCATTATAATTGCAAATTCAACTATAGAGAATTTTACAATAATGTTGTTAAAATTAAAGACTAGAATAGACTAGTCTTCTTTAACAACCTCTCTCAAAAATATGTTATGAACAATCTAAAGTTGCTAAAGCAACTGCTTCATATCAAGAAAGTGGCCAAAATAAGTCTTTCCGAACTTGAGCAGTTGGTAATCTGTCAGAGTGGAAATTAACATGTTGCGTGCGTTCAAGTTAGTCAAGCACCCAACCCTGGCTGAGATCTATCTTCAGGTTTAATAATATATTGATATTCCTGCAGGTGTATAATACCAGAATAACATGTTAAAAAGTGTATAATAGCAAAGTGAAAAGGTGTATAATATCAAAATCATCATTCCAATGAATATAAGATCATTATACATCTTTATATTAGAATAAACATTATAATAGTATAGCATCTTTATACTCTATTATCGTAGTTTAAAGAAAGTTGAACATAGCACACAACCATTCACTATCACATTCAGACGAATATGAATACAAGATTCGGAAGAGTGACATTTATCTAGTTCTCAGCATTTACGTTCGGAAGTAAATGAATAACTGAATCGAAGAAAACAAAGAGATTAGGGCACAAAAATAGAAACAACATGAATCGAAGCTAAATAGCAAGGATGTGATTTACGCGCATGTATATATATATGTATGTATGGTAATTCTGAATGAATAATAACAAGTATAACATAAAAAGAATATATGTATAATATTTGAATAACGAAAAAATATGCGTGAATAGTGGTATAATGCGAAGATAATATCTGAATAATTCATGTATAAGAATTGTTCAGTCGTTCGACAAAAAAGTTTGGGATGAATAATGCGAGGATAAACGAATAATGCGCACATATATATACTTTAATTTTGACTGTATAATGCGGGTATAACAAAAGAATAATTCATGTATAATGTGCGTGAATAAAGGTATAATGTGAGAATAATTTCATACAATTATTTATATAATTGATTACATATATAAATAATGTGACATACAAAAATCTATATATATATACCATGTTTTTGTGTATCATGTATAAATAATTACACGTATAGATATACACACCATGTTATTTGTATATCATGCATAAGCCATTACACGTATATATACACCATGTTATTTGTATATATATATATAAGTAGTGGGATAATGTTAAAATAGCAATCGAATAATGAAAGTATAAAATTATTGTTATATATATATATATATGTATATATATATGAATATGTATATATAATTGTATAAACAATTATATCAATAATTGTATGTATAACAATTATATATATAGATATATAGATATTTGTATATCACATTATTTACATATATAAGCAATTATTTAAGTAATTGCATGTATAAATAATTATATGTAAAAGTACTAAATTATTAATTTTAAATGATAAAGCTAAATTTTTAATAAATAAATGGACTAAAGTTAAAAAAATAAATTTAAGTCTAAATTTGCTTTAATGTAAAAAGTTTCTATCATATATATCGTAGATAAATATATTAAATGTTTTGAAAGAATGTTCTTATGTTATTTTACTTATTTTCAATTAGTATTTAAGATTTTAACAAAACAAGATCATTTGCCATTATTACAGAAAAAAATATGATAGAATACATTTAAAATATGGAATTCGTACATAATTTCGCTAACTATATATGCATTAATAATAATAATAATAATAATAATAATAATAATAATAATAATAAACCATATATTATTATTATGATTAATAATGAGTTGCATTATACCATTATTTATGCATTATTCATCGCTTGCTATTTTATATCAACATTCTACATATGATTATTCATATGTTATACATACTTTATATCAAACTTTATTCACATGTTATCCCTGCATTATTTACATGTTATCCCCGCATTTTTTTACCAAAACAATTGAATAATTTTGTACTCGTATTATTCAGTTATTATTCTTGCATTATATCATTAACGACGCATTATCCGTTACTTGGTATGTTATACCTCTACCATTACTGGTATTATTCCATAAGTATTCATATGTTATGCATACATTACCGTATTTTCATATCAACAATCGAACAATTTTTATACTAGCATTATTCAGATATTATTCTTGTATTATACCATTACTCGCATTATTTCATAATTATTCGTATGTTATACATACTTTATACCAAACTTTATTCACATGTTATCCTTGCATTTTTTACCAAAACAACTGAACAATTTTATACCCGTATTATTCAGTTATTATTCTTGCATTATACAATTATTGACGCATTATCCGTTGCTTGGTATGTTATACCTCTACCATTACTAGTATTATTCCATAATTATTCATATGTTATGCATACGTTATACCACATTTTCATATCAACTATCGAACAATTTTTATACTCGCATTATTCAGATATTGTTCTTGCATTATACCATTACTCACATTATTTCATGATTATTCATATGTTATACGTACTTTATACCAAAATTTATTCACATGTTATCCCTGCAATTTTCACCAAAACAACTGAACAATTTTATATTCGTATTATTTAGTTATTATTCTTGCATTACACCATTCTTAAAGTATTTATCTGTTGTTTGGTATGTTATACCTCTACCATTCCTTGCATTATTCCATAATTATTCATATGTCATGCATATGTTATACCACATTTTATTCACATGTTATCCCTGAATTATTCACATGTTAACCCCGCATTTTTGTATCAACAACCGAATAATCGTTATACTCGCATTATTCATACATTATTCTCACATTATACTACCAAAAATATAAAAAGAAAAAAAAAACCAGCTCCCGCCCTAAAAAAAAACAACGCGGGAATACTCATCTCCTTTAGAGTCACTATTGTTGGATCGTCTTCTTTGTGTGTTTAAGTTCTTCAATTTTCATTGCTCATCTTTCTTCTATTAATCTTCTTGTTGTTCTTCTTGGGGTATTTGGAAACAAAATATCTGCTTCTATATTTGGGAACAAAATCTCTACTTGTAACGGTTGGTCTTCTTCTTTGTGTATTTCAGTTCATTGATCTTCTTTTTTTGTCTTTCTTCTATTGATCTTCACTTGTTGTTGTTGTCCTTCTCTGGGTAGTTGGGAACGAAATATCTGCTTCTACATTTGGGAACGAAAGCTCTGCTTGTAACGGTTGGTCTTCTTCTTTGTGCATTTCAGTACATCGATCTTCTTTGTTTGTCTTTCTTCTGTTAATCTTCATTTGTTGTTGTTCTTCTTCTTTGGGTAGTTGGGAATGAAATATCTGCTTTTGCATTTGGGAACGAAAGCTCTGCTCGAAATGGTTGGTCTTCTTTGTGGGTTTGGTAACTGTTGTTGTTCTTCTGTTATTATTATTTTTTCTTTTTTGGCTGTTCTTGTCGTTGTTCTTAAATTTATGTCTAAGTTTATATGCTTGGATTGTGTATTAAATCTTACTTTTTAATTATGTGATAGGTATTTATTGCATCTAAAGTAATTAGTTAATTCCTTTGAATTTTGTCACACCCCATCGGTCCCACCGGACCTTCACCGCGTGGCGGCCGCACTTTGCACCGCGTGGCGGCTGTGACTCACTAGGTACTGTCCCC
>JAJIYU010011310.1:0-15387 GCA_030144865.1 Tinospora cordifolia
AAAGACAGAAAAATCCATACGTCACATGTTTTGAAGTAATATATGAATGAATATACATATGTATATGATGTAGTATACACTTATATACATGTGGCAAGTAAAGTAAAATTCATGGTGGGTAATTAGTACAAGGAATACAAGGAAAATATTCTAAATATACCAAAATATACTGATCTGCTCTTTCAACAGGTTCGGTATATTTCGGTATTTATGGTCACGAAGAACTGACATATGGATTGCAGAATAGTGTATGTACCATATACACATGAAAATAGGTAATGATGTTATATTTACCTGTATTTGTGCCTAAAATGTACTATATATATGACGTATAACACAAATATACCAAAATATACCAAAATATACCGATCAGTTCTTTCAACAGTTACTGTATATTTTGGTCTATTTAGGTATATTTCGGATACAAAAAGCTTCTATGCTGATTGGAAATGATACAACATATGAAAACAGGTTATGATGTTATATTTAAATGTATTTGTGCCTAAAATATACAATATATATGACGTATAACACAAATATTCCAAAATATACCGATTAGTTCTTTCAACAGGTTTCAGTATATTTTGGTATATTTCGGACACAAAAACCTTCTTTGCTGATTGGAAATGATACAACACATGAAAACAGGTTATGATGTTATATTTAAATGTATTTGTGGCTAAAATATACAATATATATGACGTATAACACAAATATTCCAAAATATACCAAAATATACCGATCAGTTCTTTCAACAGGTTTCAGTATATTTTGGTATATTAGGTATATTTCGGATACAAAAAGCTTCTATGCTAATTGAAAATGATACAACACATGAAAATAGGTTATGATGTTATATTTAAATGTATTTGTGCCTAAAATATACAATATATATGACGTAAAACACAAATATTCCAAAATATACCAAAATATACCGATCAGTTCTTTCAACAGGTTTTAGTATATTTTGGTATATTTCAATATATTTCGGACACAAAAAGTTGTTATGCTGATTGAAAATGATACAACTCAATACATAAGGAATCGAAAAACAGATTACGAATTAAATCTACAATATATACCTATTATTTTGCAATATACTGTTGATTTTGTATAATGATTTAATATATAGTTTCTGATTCTTCGAGAGTCTCATCATTAACATTCTGTATGATCTGAGTGATTTAGAGATTAACGAAACTACATATCGAAATTCATGAAAACATTGAATCTGTATAAAAAAACGCAAATCGATCACAGAAATATACCTGCGATCACAGAAATATCAGTTCGTGCAGCTCAATATCTTCAGCTTCTCTGTTGCACCGTCTTCTCTGCTATTCGTGCTGTTAGATCTTTTCTGTGTGTTTCCTGCAATGTCGATCGTCTTCTATTCAATACTTTCCGTTTCGATTTTTTTTTCCAATTTTGTTCCTGATTTCCCGCGATTGTCCACTTCGAATTGGCAACGTCCTATATATATGCGATTTTTATAGGTTTTATAAACAGTGATATTTCTGTAATTAATTTTTAATTATATGTATAACATTGAAATACATAGTATATCTGTAATATATTTTTAAATACTGTATAGACACGTAAAAACCCCAAAAAAATCTAGAAGAATATAACACCCCAACCCTTGAATTCACAGTGGACTTGGCTACATGGCAGGCCAGGCCGTATTATATTTATAAGCAACTCTCACTTGACTTTTTAGTTCTTTTATCCCAAGTCTTATTGAACAGTTAGAGTACTCAACTCCATTAAATAAATGTAATTTCAACTAGACAAATCAAAGAGAAATAAAAGAAATCTTTAATTTTATTCAATGAATAAAAGAGGAAAGAGTGCATAACTCATGTTAAAACTATGGCAGAATATTAAAAATTGGGCAACAACATGTCCTTACATTTAAATAGAAACTTTCTAAATAAAATATCATAACTATTGTTATGCTTCTTTAATGTGATCAATTCCCTAAAAAGGTAAAAGAGGAAGGGTGAACATAAAATCTAGTGGATCATTTTAAAATAACTAAATCATTATTCCAAATCAATAAGACATCCAAATCAAACATTTACAATCATTATGTGATTCAAACAATTTATTATTTTCAATTGTAAATTAGACTGAAAGGGTTCAACATTGGCAAGAGGATTATACACCTCATTAACGGGAATTTTATTTTATTTTGACGAAATGACTTTTTATGATTGTCAGTAAGTTTTATTTTTATTATTTTAATTATCATTTTATTGATTTTATGTAATCTTCAGTAGTAACATGTGATCATAGGTCACTGACATTGAGAAAAATAAAATAAAAATACAAAGGCGCATTGTAGGATGAAGAAAATGAGCACAATGAAAAAAATTATGATAATAAAAAAATGATAAAACTTAAGATTTCATTACATGTGTGTATTTACAAGTTTCTCTGACTAATGCATTGAAAGGTCTAAAATTGTCAAAGGTAACTTGAGGTGAATTTATACAATATAATGGAGTCATTACATGTGTGTATGCGTTTGTGAGATTGTTTGTAATATATGTTTTTTAATCAATTAAGGTTGATAGGGCAAAGAATATTAAAAGTTTCTGCTAAGTTGAAGTCTGTGCATACTAGTTATATGTAAACGTAATAATTACAACAGGGGGCAACTTTTAATGCCAAATTTGTAGTCTCATTTTGACCTTTTACATTTTAAAGTGAGTAGAGTAAGCCAGCTAAGAAGCCCTTTGAGCATTTTGTTTTACATTACCTAACCTCGGAAGACTACCATGCACAGACTTCAACTTAGCAGAAACGATTTTCGTAATTCTTTTGTCAGGCGGCTACTAAAAATTAAAAACATTCCTCAACGAGGAAATAATTAAGTGGCCGACAAATTAAAAGACCAGCAAAATGAATTCTAGCCACACATATTTTTTGTATGTTTATAGCTCTCATCTTTTCTTCTTCTTCTACACTTTTTTTCATAGACTAAAGGAAATTTGTAAATTGCAAATTATGATTTTTTTTAATAAAAAAAAGAAGAAAAAGATATAAAAAGAAAGTTTTGAGTATTGAGAGGAGGGTAGCAAAATTAAAGGTAACATTAACCCAAAATTAAACATACATATATATATATATATGATAGAAAAAAAACATAGACCAACTCCGTGACCAACATATACGTATATGTTGTTGCCTTGTTCTGATTAATTAAATTACATTAATTAGAGAATAGAGCAGAAGCGATTATCATCGTAAGGTCCAAAGCCAACGCCAACTAATTGGCAATCGTTGCAACAGGGAGGGAGTGGTTTCCAGCAATACTCCACTGCAGGCTTCCCAACTGCAGGCTTCCCAACTGCAGGCTTCTCCACTGCAGGATTTTCCGCAGGCTTCTCAACTGCAGGCTTTTCTGGTGGCTTAGGAGGCCCAACACTGGTAATGTCAGCCACCTTTCCAATCTTTCTCAGTCGGCACGTGACCAGAACTGGATCAACATCTCCAACCACTGTCAAAGTGCCCTTTCCTGTATCCACTGTCACCGAATTTATTCCTGTCAAGCATATATACATTTAATTAATTACCAATTAATTTTTCCGTATTAGTCAATCATAAAGTTAACCCGACACCCAGGAATTGAATCATTTCATGTACCCTCAAGCTTAGCCACCGCTTTCATCACGTCCGTCTTGCACTTACTGCAGTTGAAGCTCACTTTCAGCTCTATTTTCTGCATTTATCGCGGTTTTATATGTAATTAATCAATATATATATATACATATGTATATATATAATAATTAATAATTAATTAGCAAGAAACATAATGCATACAACTAAAAAGGATTAAAAAACCACTTGACCCGCGATGATTCGTATCAAGCTATTATCAATGTTAAAGAGCCCAAGATGAAGAACATTTGCCTAAAATACTAATGCAGAGGAAGAAAAGAAGACAGCAGGAAAGGACAGAAACACTACGTACCTTCATGTTGGGGCAGTGGGTAGAGGCAAAATAACAAGGAATGACAAGGATATTCCAATGACAAGGATATTGCAATCTAGCTAGCTCCTATATATATACAAATTATAGAGAAGAGACGCCTTACTTCTACATGCGTGTAGATCAAGAACTCAACAGAGTTGACGTTTAAAAGTCGTCCCAAGTCTTGCAATATAATTATTAGGTGACGAATTGGTAAATATTCACACCTATTTCTTTCCAAGCTCTGATGTCATGGTCATCATATATAAATGGATATCATGAAATGAGTTAGATGGATAATGAAAGAAGTGAATTAATGAAAACAAATTTATTAAAGAGATAATAATTGTGAGTTGTTGGATAAATGGAAGTGAAAAAAACACATATAAAATGAATTGAGAGATAAGTCATGAGGTGTAAAAATAAGAGATAAGTGAAGCCATTTTTATTGTTATGGAATATACCGATGTTATGCCGAGGCGATACCGATGGTATACCGTTGAGGCTCTAGTTCGTTATACAGCACTCCGTCCCAACAGTATACTCAAGCGATAATGATGGTATACCGCCGTGGTTCTGTTTCGTTATACAATGCTCCGTTCCAATAGTATATTGAGGCAATAATGATGGTATACCGACACCCTGTTTGTTATAGCACCGCCCTCTGTTTAGATATTATATCGAATGATATGTTTCGTTATACCGTGCACTCTGTTGCGATATTATACTGAGGCGATATAGAAGTTATATAAATATTATACTGATGGTATGTTTGTTATTCTGGTTCTGTTATTTTGTTTTCAGGTAGTTAGAGTTTCTGTTAGTATACACCAGATGTTTCTTTGTTAACCAGTCTTGTTTGTACCCTATAAATGGAGAAGTTGTATTCTGATTCGATCATCTTTGAAATGAGAAAGTGTTCTTTTCCATTATCTCTTGAATAAATTATTACATGGTATCAGAGCTACATCAATGGCTTCATCGTCTTCAACATTTCAAGCTCAAACACAGAATGAAGATCAATCTAGTACATTTACACCTATCACATTTTCTCATAGGATTTCTATCAAGCTTAGCAACTCAAATTTTTTGCTGTGGAAACAACAAATATTTTCTACAATTCGAGGTAACAAGCTTGAAAAGTTTCTTGAATCAAACTCCAAACCTATTAAATTTCTTATTCCTGATGATGAAGTGCAAAACAAGATCAACTCCGAGTTTCTTGAATGGGATCAATAGGATCATCTATTGATGTCTTGTTCACTTCAATTTTTGAAAGTGTTTTACCAAGATTGGTTAGATGTTCTTCTTCCTCTCAGATCTGGTTAAATCTAAAACAGTATTTCAATTCTCAAATTAGAACAAACAGTCTCAGTATAAAAAGAAGCTTCAAAATACCAAGAAGGGTACTCTCACAATAACAGAATATCTGTTGCACATCAAGAACAATGTCGATCTACTGGCATCAGTTGGTCATGTTCTTTCTGAGAAAGATCATATTGATGCAATTTTTGATGGACTTCTAGATGAGTATGATCCATTTATTGTTTTTGTTTCATCTCTAATTGAAGCATACTCAGTTCTTGAAATCGAAACTTTGTTACTGGCTCAAAAATCTCGAATTGAGAAGCATGATAAGTCTCTTGATGCAGCCGTAAATGTGAATCTGGTAAATAGTAAATAGTCTCCAGTTGTTGTTGCTCGTTCTTTTCCATTTTATGGTTTTAGAGGTTTTTTTCCAAATAGAGGAGGTTTTCGGGGAAACTTTGGTGCAAATTCTAGAGGTGGCCACTCCTCTGGCAGCAGCAGACCACAATGTCAAGTCTGTGGCAAATTTGGTCATATTGCATTAAATTGCTTCCATTGGTTTGATCAAAATTACAATGGCATGGCAGCTTCAATTGGGATGAAGCTTTTCGTATTGCTGTTTACATCTTTAATAGGTTACTTGTTACAAGATTGCAGAATTGTTCTCCTCTTGAGATGTTATTTAAGGTAAAACCTAATTTCTCTAATATGAGAGTTTTTGGTTCTGGGTGTTATCCAAATTTGAGACCCTATCATAAACATAAAGTGAACTTTCGATCTCTCAAGTGCACTTTTATTGGTTATAGTTTTAACCACAAAGGATATAAGTGCCTCTTTCCTTCTGGCACTATTTATATCTCAAGGGATGTACAGTTTAATGAATCTACCTTTCCTTTTGCCAGTATTACTCCATTTGCATCTATGGAGTCTTCTTCTGATTCTTTGTTTACTTCAGTTGTGGTTCCAAAAGTGGTTATTTCCTCATATGGTTCAAATTCAAGTAGACAAAGTAATGATATCATTTCTACAATACAACAATCATCTTCTTCAAACATAGCAGCAAGCTTATTTACAGTTTCAGATACCTGTGTTGATTCAACAATTCAAAATCATCAGTCATCTCAGCCAATGACTTCTTCTCATCCTATAATCACTCGTGCCAAAGCAGGAGTGTTTAAGCCAAGAGTGTTTGCAGTCTGTCGAAAACTTGCTACTGTTTCTAAGGCGTTTAAACATGAACATTGGTTAGCAGCTATGACAGATGAACTTCTTGCACTTGAAAGAACTCAAACTTGGTCTTTAGTTGAATTGCCTCCTAATAAGAATCTCATTGGCTGCAAGTGGGTGTTTAAGGTGAAGGAGAATCTGAATGGTACTATTAGTCGTTACAAGGCTCACTTGGTTGCTAAAGGTTTTCATCAACAACCAGGTTTTGATTATACTAAAACTTTTAGTCTAGTGGTCAAACCTGTGACGATTAGAGTCGTATTAACTATTGCCTTACCATACGGCTGGTCAATTCATCAGTTAGATGTTAACAATGCTTTTCTTAATGGTGTTTTGCATGAAGAGGTCTATATGCAACAACCACCAGGTTTCGTCAAACTAGCAACTAAGCATTTGGTGTGTTATCTTCATAAAACAATTTATGGCTTAAAACAAGCACCTTGAGCTTGGTTTGAAAAGTTGCATATGGTGTTACTTGATCTTGGGTTCGTGTCTGCAAAGACTGATCAGTCTTTGTTCATTCGAAAAACTCCTTCTTCTACTCTTTATCTACTCGTTTATGTTGATAACATACTTCTTACGAGTAACAGCATGACTGAGATTACATACTTGATTCAAAGACTAAATTCCCAATTTGCATTGAAGGATTTGGAAACTTTGTCTTATTTTCTTGGCATTCATGTAAAACAAGTAGCAGGTGGATTGTTTCTTTCTCAGACCAAGTACATTATGGAGCTTCTATCAAAAACCAAGATGTAGTTTGCCAAACCAGCAGCCACACCAATGGTTAGTGGTTTACTTCTCAGCAAAGAAGGCTCGGTTCCACTGGAAGATGTGCAATTATATCATTCAACTGTGGGGGCTTTACAATATGTAACCATTACACGTCCTGAGATTGCTTTTTCTAGTAATAAAGTTTACCAATTTATGAAGAATCTGTTACAAATTCATTGGCAAGCTATTAAAAGGATTCTAACATACCTAGCTGGCACTATGGATTTGGGCCTTCATCTTAAACCTGTCAGCAGTTTTACTCTAATTGCCTTCAGTAATGCGAATTGGGGGGCAGATGTAGACGATAGACGCTCAACCTCGGGTTGTTGTGTCTACTTGGGGAAAAACTTGATAACTTGGCAATCTAAGAAGCAATCCACGCTATCTAGGTCTTCAACATAGGCAAAGTATCGTAGTATTGCAAATGTTACTGCTGAACTTATGTGGTTATATTAGCTGTTGCGGGAATTGTGTTTGCATCAGTCTTCAATACCAGTTCTTCATTGTGACAATTTGAGTGCTGTCCTATTATCTGCAAATCCTATTATTTATGCTCGTACCAAACATATTAAACTGGATTTATACTTTGTTCGAGAAAAGGTGGTACGCAAGGAGATTAGTGTGATTCATGTTCCTGCATCTACTCAAGTTGCAAAGGCTTTATCTTCTTCCCTGTTTCATTCTTTTCGTTCCAAACTCAACATTTGTCATGTTTCCTACTGCGTTTGAGGGGGTGTGTTACGGAATATACCGATGTTATGCCGAGGCGATACCGATGGTACACCGCTGAGGCTCTGGTTCGTTATACAGAACTCCGTCCGGACAGTATACTGAAGCGATACCGATGGTATACCACCGAGGTTCTATTTCGTTATATAGCGCTCCGTTCCGATAGTATTTTGAGGTGATAACGATGGTATACCGACGCCTTGTTTGTTATACCATCGCACTCTGTTTAGATATTATTCCGAGGCGACTGATATTATACCGAATGATATGTTTCATTATACCGTGTTATACCATGCGCTCCATTGCGATATTATGCGGAGGCGATATAGAAGTTATACGAATATTATACTGACGCTATGTTTGTTATTATGGTTCTGTTATTCTATTTTCAGGTAGTTAGAGTTTCTATTAGTATACACCAGATGTTTCTTTGTTAACCAGTCTTGTCTGTACCTTATAAATAGGTGTTAGTTGCATAGCAAGCTAACATTAGAATAGGTAAAATGTTGCATTTTAGAAGAAATAGAGGAGAATAGAAGTAACAATTGCATAATTAGCAATAATTGCATGTAGTTAGGGATTTGCATTGTTTAATAGCTTTTAAACCTTGTTTTGATAAGTTTTGTTATTCTTTTATGAGAAAATGATGTTTGGGAAAGAAATTAAGTGTATTGCAGGATACAGATTGAAGCACAAAGGAAGAGCGTGCAGAAGAAGGCAAATCAGGAAGGAAATCATGAGAAGAATACCAGCAGACCGCGGTCCATCAACTGAAGACCGCAATAACACAAGACGAACCAGATCAGTACATACTGTACTGGTGACCGCGGTCCACACTCTAGTGACTGTAGTCACCAGAACATGAATTGCACAAAAACAGGCTAGACCGTGGTCCATAGAATGAGAAGAATTTTTGGGTTTTTGCACAGAATCAATGATCGCGGTCCCTCACTTGAGTATCGAGAATCTCGTAATTTTTAGGGTTAATTGAGTGCGGGTATAAAAGGAAAAAGTGTGATTAGCAGAGGGGGATACCGAATTGGGAAAGAAACGACTGTGGCTGCTAAAGAAGGAGAAATAATGTTTTTCTTTGAAAGGATTAAAAGAGTTTCAATTACAATTTGAGTATGCTTGATTTCTTATCTTTGTCTTCCCTGATTATGTTCTTTTTCATGTCTAGTTAATTTAGTTTCAGTGTTTGGGATATAAACTCCAATGTATGCATGGTAATTTCATCAGTTTAATTGATTTATCTACACTACTCTTTATTCGTTCATGCTTAAAGCTCTATGTTTACTGGCCATAAGTGTAAAGAATCCAAGATCACTGAATTAACTCGGGAGAGAGGTTCTGTGAGAGGTTATAACAGTAAAGACCCAGATCAAGTCATTGATTGGAAGATTGTGACTGGATCTAAGGGAGATAGCACAAGAATTCTTATTTGAATTCGCAGGGTCGTTGATTGAACACCTCGGAAGAGGATATTGAGAAACACCTTTAGTGAAAAATTGGAACGCCTAGGAATAGGGTCTCAATTACAAGTGCAATAATCATAGTGTTAGTAAATCATAATTCCAAATAGAATTACAGAGCATACTAAGGTGTTTATTATCCCAAACAACCCTTTTAAACATTGCTACCTAGTCAATTTAATTTCAGTTTTATTGTTTTTGAGAAATTAAAGTTCTGTTTATACAATTGCTTATCAAACTAAATTAGACGTCTTGATAAAATTAAAACCAACGCTAGATTGAGATTTAATTTACACGAACAAGTACTTTTTCCCTGAGGACGATATCCGGTCTCACCGGTATTACTATTGCGATCCCGTACACTTGCGGGGTTGTTAACAATAGGGAAGTTGTATTTTGATTTGATCATCTTCGAAATGAGAAAATGTTCTGTTCCATTATCTCTTGAGTAAATTCTTACATATATTAACTTCTTTGGATAGTGGGACCCACCCAAACCATCATCTATAAATACCCATGCTCATTCTTATTTCATTCATTTCCCTCATATGCTCAAACTTGCTCAATCGAGAAAGAGAAAAAAAGAAAAAGATAAAAGAAGAGAAAAGAAGAAGAGAAAAAAGGAAAAGAAAAGAGAGAAAAAGAGAATAAAAAGGGAAGAAAAGAGGAAAAAGGAAGTGGTGCGTTCTTAAGGATTCGACATTTAAGGTAAATTATTTTTACCTCTTTTTAATTCAGAATTGTTATAGAAATTGTAAATTACAGTTTTTATATTGTAGTTTTCAATAAAGGTATGAGTTTATTGTGCGACCTAAAACTATGATATATTTTTCTTAGAATAAAACTATACAATATATATATATATATATATATATATATATATATATATATATCATTGTGTTCAGATTAATTAGTAGAATATAAATATGTATATTATTTGTACCCTTGTGGACCCTAAAAAATTATATGGTTGTTGGAAGTCGACACATAGGGGATATACCCATTAATACTGAAATTTTAGTTGGCGGGTAGTGAAATGTCCAAAACGAAATTCTGAACCCAATGACATTAAAATTAAGATTTTTGAAAGTCAATTGATATATTAAATTTGCATTTATGCGATTTGAGGATTAATTAATAAATATAGAAAAAATATATAGGGTAAAATAATGTTAAATAATAGAAAAAGATGTTATATAATATTGTATAACATTATGAAATACTTTTTAGGAAAATGTGTAACATTGGAAATAATATTTATGTATTGAATTGTCAAATTTATAAAAGTGGTTGGTTATTGTGTACCAAAGATGGGAGACATGTCGACAATACATATTTTCAGTATTTTGAGTCAAATATTAAATGTTTAATTAACCTTGTTAATCACGTTGATTCGGTGGATTAGATAGGTCAACGAGGGCTAGGTTTAGATAAAGTTGACTACAATTAACTAAGTCAATCCTTTGATTGATCAATGACCATAAAGTTAGATTTGAGACAAGTTTTATGTAGATATTAAGGAACTAAGTTGATCACGCAGGATCAAACATCAGCGGGATGCGACCGGTCACTAGAGGAGCACCGGGAGCTGAGTAGCCTTGTGAGTAGTGTTTTCTAGTTTATTACTTAATTTGTTATTCTATTATAAATGAAATGTTATTACATATTGAAATGCATTTGAAATCTTTAAATATGATTTAAATGAAAATATGCACCGAATATCAAGGTTTGGGTGTAGGTTAGAATATTAGATGTGGTAGAGCATTAAGGATGAGTGGGTGTCATAACTGGGGGTACGATCGGGTCAGGCTATCAATTGGGCTCCCGTAGAACATTGAGGATGAGTGGCTGTTATACTCAGGGGCACGGTCGGGCCAAGTCTATCAATTGGCTCCTATAGAGGATTTGAGGCCGTCGTACTTGAGGTACGAGTTGGCGAATCCTTATGATATGATATGAGTATACGTGTAACCGTCGGGTATCACTTGCTCGAGTAGATTTATTATTGCCTTGTAGGCTATTGAGAGCTTCTGTGACACCCAGACCTCAGGTCCGGACTCCCCGAAATGAATCATTGGATAACCTTCTTCCAAAGTAAGAGTAGTCAAATTTTCTCTTTCCCTGTTTCCTGTTTGCTACCTATATGTAGTCTAGATGCATGCATGAAATAATTGATTCAACTAAAATAAGCAGCGGAACAAATCTTAAAATCTAAAATATCAATGTCCATTTTAAAATAATCAAAGTATGACAATTCTTGTTCAAAGTCCAACACATGGGAATTCAAAAGTAAATATACCTCTTAAAACCAAATAGACTCATGTCCGATTTCAATATATACATCAAAATACATGCCAAAATTAAATTAAGTCAACCTCTCAGATGTTGTTTCTGTTATGCCTCGAGACCTATATAAATTAATGTAAATATCTCATGTGGATACCTAAAAAATAAAATTTGGGTGAGCTCGCAGTTCTTCTTAGTTGTACATAATAAGAATGAATACATTCATAATCATTTTTGAAGACTACATTGTTGAAGACATTCATAATTGCCAAAGTTTGAAGACATTCATAATAACTAAAAAGAAAAAAAAAATCTAAATTTTATAGTCAAATATATATTTCAGATATAAAACGAATTTCATAACTGTAATAATTTGTAGCTAACACGCCCTTTTGTTTTTGTGCCTGTTACGCTTCTATTCTTAATGAATGATCCATATTTTCCTGAAATAACAAAATGTTATTAGATCTAGCATAATTATCTTCAAGCTACGCACGTTATTTGACTTTTCTCAATTCAATTATTATATTGCTTCACATCAGTCTATTTTAATGTCCAATCAAATGAACAGGCACCGGAAAGTTGGATTTATTCAGCATTATATAAGGTGGTTATAATACATAAAATATTGAAATGAGTTAATTTAATTAATTACTAATTACCAGTATGCTTTCTTACAGTGCTTAAATACCACTCATTTTGTTACAGTATTATCATAAAATTCACCTAGAATCTATTAAATTTTGGTTTTAACCTCATATTTCCCATCTACCTTATAATTAACGTAGATTAATCCAGCCAGTTGAGACCAAGTTAGTTAGTTAATTAATTAATTAATAAAAATGCGTGCAATTAGATTTTTTAAAAACAAAATTTATAAATCATTTCTTTCTTTAAACAAAAATGTTTTAGAACCATGTATTCATTCTTATGAAAATGATTAATATATAAACATTATTCAAGACTACATTCACAATCTTTCCAAATGATTGTGAATATATTCATTATTGAAGTCTTCTTACTGAAAACATTATTGAAGACTACATTCATAATCGCCAAAGTTTGTGAACTCATAGTTCTTCTTAGCATTTACTCGGTAAGAAGACTACAGTCATCATCTTTCCACTGAAAATAAGACACACATTATTCCCAAATCATAAATAACAATTAAAGACGTGATACCTAAAACTAAAAGGTGGTGGCCATTATGGAACACTAAGAATCTAATGGGGATTATGAAACTACTCAGCTATGTGAAAGACTTGAAAAAATTTTTATTGATCCTCAGGGAATACTTTCAAAGGAGCAACAAACTGACATCCTTTATCATTACAAGATGATGAATCTAATGTGGGCTGATAAATACACCGGTTGTATCTATGATTTTGATGATCAGGATCTGGCTGAAGATCCTTTATGCAAGATCAGAGTGGCGCAACAGAAGTAAAGTGGCCCATTACAAAGTGTAGATCGATTAACAACGGTAGTTTACTTCCCATCTATTCGATCTACAAACTTAGTACGTAAACTAAGGGAGTGATATATTCTAGAAATTGTGGAACATACCATTTGGGTGTTAACTTAATTTAAATTTTGAGGATGAAATTTTATTTAAAGGGAATAGGTTGTAATACCTTCGGAATCTCACGAACGCGTGTACGTCGCAATTAAAATAAAAATATAATAAAAAATTATATGTTTGTAGAGAAATGAGAATTCAAAATAAAATAATATGATGCTTGTGTGCACGTCGACAACAAAAATATAAAATCAATTAATCAAGAAATATATGAATTAAAATCATGTTTTATTTAAATGTAGGCATAGACTATGGTTGAGAAATAAAATTAAATACTGGTTGACTGAAATATTGGTGGATTAAACTCAAGAAATTAATGACTTAAAAACATGTTCCACTTCAAGGTATACATACCACAAGGCTTAGGAAAATAAAAAGAAATAGTATGGTTAGCTAGAAAAAAAAACCAGCAATATGATGAAGAACCTAGAAATAGTTTGAAGAAAATAGAGGAAACGAAGAAGCACCCAGAAGTTGCATGATGAAAAAAATATGATGAAAGCTTGCTCCCCAAGCTTTAGGGTAAAAACAAGATTATTCGATTGGAAGAAAAAAGGAAAGATCCGAAAGAACCACGAAACAAGAAGAAAGAAATTTGGGGCTTGTTGGGTTTGAGCGTGACGATCAAACAGAGGAAAGATGAAACAAAATCCAGATTTTGCTTGCTGTTGCATTTGGAAGAAGAAGAAGAAGAACGTGATTGTGTGTTCTAGGGCTTGGTTGCGTCTTGTGTTTGGGGCAAAACAAAACGAAATTGCGGCTGGTGTGATGTGTGTGTGAAGACGAAAAGGATGAGTGCTGGACATGAATCACGCACAAAAGAGAAGAACAAATTGGGGGTTTTACGATTTGGGCGTGAAAAGAGAAGAAAATTTCAGATTTGAAATTTCTGCTGGTTTGGGACGAAGATGAAGAACAAAACCAGAAATTTCTGGCTGTTGCTGCTGTTGCTAGACGGAGAATGAAGAAGGACGAGGAACCCAGATTTTGATGTTGCTGTGATGTGCGAACAGAAAAGAGGAAATCTCGATCTGGTTGCGCGATCTATCCATGAAGAAGGTGAGACCCTAGCTAGTGCGTCTGGTTCGTGAAGAAGAGAAACAAAGAAGAAGAGGAGGTGTTGGTTGTGCAATCCATGTGTGAAGGGGAAAGAAGAAAAATCAGTAGCTGCGCGTTGCTGCTGTGTGCGCGTGGAGAAGAAGAACAAAAACCAACAACTGCTGGCGTTTTGCTGTTGTGCGTGTGAAGAAGAACAAAACTAGCTTGTTGTTGGTATGTGCCTGCGCGAAGGACGAACAACAACAAGGGGGTTTCGTTGCTGGGCGTTTGCTCGCGCAAAGAGAAGAAATGCAATGCCCTAGTTTTGAACTAAGATCTGAGAGGTATAATGCTTATATTTTTAGATTTTTAAATTTTAGATAGTTTAAAATTAATTATTTTCTTTGATTATAAATGCGAAGAATAAGATTTAGAAAATTTGAACTCTCAATAGTTGAAAATATGAAGTTGGAGCCTTATTTAATATTTCTTTGTTAGTACTATTATTTTTTATTTAATTTAACGTGGTGAGTGAATACTATCGAAGTTAAGGGGGTTTGGAGATTTATTTTAAAATTTATTATTTGATTTATTTGCATGTGAAGAAAGGATTTTAATATTTAGAACTCCCCGTGGTTAAAGATCTAAATTTGGAACCCAAATTCAAGTTTTAGTGTTTTTAAATTATTAGTTTTGATCTAAATATATTTATTTGGAAGTGATCTAAATATATGTGTATTAAAAACCCAAAGTAATCTATCATTACCAACTAATGATGCAGATTGATGATATTGGGCTGCAATACGAGGGGTGACGATCCAGCAGTATTCCAACGCGTACAGGTGGGGTTGATTATCTCTTCCTCACTCTTTAGTATTATGCTAACGTAGGATGCAGAATATGATCTATGTTTAAATTCCTGTACTTAGTATCATGCTAGGGATGTATGCTTTGGGTGGATTGATTAATATGATATCATAATGTCTGGTTACTCG
>JAJIYU010011311.1:0-15373 GCA_030144865.1 Tinospora cordifolia
AAAGCCAATTGTTTTGCACAAGGTCTCAAAATGGAGATCTGGGTGATAATAATAACTCTGGGCCTAAAGACATGCAGAGACATCTTAGAAAGGGTTCGAACACTGGAGCAGGAGTTGAACCTAGAACAGAGATTAAGGGGTAGAAACAAAAGGCCCAAAAATGAGAAAGACAACCAAGGGGCTCAGAAAAAGAACACGAGTGGCAGGAAAGTACTGCAAACTCAAAAACAATAATGTTGAGGCGATCAGTTGGGAAGAATTCAATGAGGTTTTCTACAAGAAATTATTTCTAGAGGCCATGCTAAGGAAGCTACAGAAAGATTTTGTCCAGCTAAATCAGAGGGACCTAACTATAGCCGAATATGAAAGAAAGTTCACTAAGCTAACCAATTTCTCACCAGAACTAATCAAAAAAGAGATAATCTCGCCAGAACTGATCAAAAAAGAGAGAATGAAAGCCAATCATTTTGCACAAGTTTTAAGATGGGGATCCAAATGATAATAATAACTCTGGGCCTAAAGACATAAAGAGAAGTCTTAGAAAAGGCTCGAAGACTAGAGCAGGAATTGAGCCTAGAACAGAGATTAAGGGGTAGAAACAAAAGGCCCAAAAATGAGAAAGACAACCAAGGGACCCAGAAAAAAAAACAAGAGTGGCAGGAAAGTACCGCAGACTCAAAAACAATGGCAACCTAAAGATGAGTCAAAACAACAGGCAAGGAGACAAGGACTGTGCTACTTGTGCAGGCAAAGGGGCCACATAGCAAGAAATTGCCTAACTACACTAGCTTAGGCTCCTCAGTAATAGCAACTACAAAATAATCATGGAGGAGGACAAAATGGTTGCCCTTAGGTCAGACAACAACAACAGAATGTTAATCAGGGCAGAACTAGGGTCGTGGTTAGAACCCGGCCAAAATATTTATTGCTGCTGAGGCTCATGAAGGGCAAGTCCTTGTTGTGGAAGGTACATTCCTATTATTCAATGTTGTTGTAAGACTGTTATTGGATTCGAGTGCCTCAAAATCTTTTATCTCTGAAGAACTAGCTGATTGGCCACAACTTGTAACGAAAGCACTACCCATGACTTTGAATGTGTCCACACCAATAGGGATCATTGTTACCTCTAAAAGGATGTGTAGTTGTGACCTAAGGTTTGGGGATAAATTAATCTCTGTCAACCTATGTATTTTACCATTTTATGGCTATGATGTAATCTTGGGGATGGACTAGCTAGACCATTATTAGGCTCAAATAGATTGTCCTTGGAGGAGAGTAACCATAACCTTACCTATGAGGGAAACCTATAAATCAATGGTGATACACAGAGATTACCGAGAAGCCCAACAGTAGCCATGATGAACTACCTGATGTAGAAAGATGAGTTTGAGAAACTTTATGAGAAGACCCTATAGAGCAAAAAGGAATCCAGGACTTAGCAGTTGTTAGTGAGTATGAAGATGTATACCCAAATGACTTACCTGGACTACCACCTGCTAGAGAAGTAGAATTCAAGATTAAACTTCACCTTGAAACCAACCCTATAGTCATACCTCACTACAAGATGGCACCAGTACAGTTGATTGAGTTAAAGACTCAGCTAGACGAGCTCCAAAAAAAGGCTTCATCAGGCCAAACGAATCACCATGGAGAGCTTTGGTGTTATTCCTAAAGAAGAAAGATGGGTCTATAAGGCTGTATGTTGACTATCGAAAATTGAACCAGGCAATTGTAAAGAACAAATATCTCCTACCAAGGATTGATGACCTATTCGATCAATTAAGAGGAGCTACTCACTTCTTAAAGATTGATCTTAGGTCAAGATATCACCAATTGAGAATCAAGGAGTCTAATATACACAAGACGACCTTCCACACGATATAGACACTTTGAGTTCACCGTAATGCCATTTGGTTTGACCAATGCCCCAGTGACATTTATGGATTTGATGAATAGATTGTTTAGACAATACCTCAACCAATTTGTAGTGGTATTTGTGGATGACATTCTAATTTACTCTAGTTCAGAAGTTGAACACTTAAAACACTTGAGATTGGTGTTGGAGACCTTTAGAAGACATCAATTGTATGCCACGTTTAGCAAGTGTGAATTTTGGATGAAGACGGTCAAGTTCCTTGGCCACGTAGTATCAGCGAAAGGCGTCTCTGTAGATCCAAAGAAGGTGGAAGCTGTCATGAATTGGAGACAACCAAAGATAATTAAAGAGATCGAGAGTTTCTTAGGCCTAACTAGATACTACCGAAGATTCATCCAAGATTTCTCCAAGTTAGCAAAACCCATGACCAAGTTGACTAGAAAAAGAGTTAAGTTCACATGTAACGAGAAATGTGAACAAGCATTCAAAGAACTGAAGAGGATATTGACTATAGCCCCCTTCCTAGTCACTCTAACTCATGGTATCACATATGTTCTGTACACAGATGCTTCACAAAACAAGCTGGGTACAGTTCTAACGTAGGAAGGAAAGGTTGTTGCTTATGCCTCGCGACAATAGAAGATCCATGAGCAAAATTACTTAATACATGACTTAGAGTTAGTAGCTACAATATTTGCCCAAAAGATATGGAGACAGTATCTTTATAGTGAGAAGTTCAAGCTATTTTTAGATCACAAAAGTTTGAAGTACATCTGCACACAGAAAGAATTGAACCTCAAGCAACGAAGATGCATAGAATTTCCTTAAGAATTATGACTTCCAACTACACTACCATCCGAGAAAGGCTAATGTAGTGACCGATGCCTTGAATATGAAGTACAATAAGAAGGATGAGGAGAAGGGTCAGATGTATCAATTAATCGAGGAGTTCAATTTGGGCATAAAGTTAGATGAGAACCAAGCCTATCCCTATAGCATGTTTTGTCAACCAGATCTTTTACATTAAATCAGGATGAACAAAGGCAATACAAGTGGCTCATGGGCCTGATAGAAGGAGTTGAACAAAGTAAGCATACTAAATTTAGACTAGATGTTGAGAATACCCTAAGACTTGGAGATAGAATTTGTGTACCTCTGAATGGACAAAGAGAGCAATCCATACTTAATGATGTCCATCTGACTAAGTATACGATGTATCCTGGCAGTTACAAGATGTATCAAAACCTCAGAAAAACCTGCTGGTGGCGAGGAATAAAGAAAGATGTGACTAAGTATGTCTCCAAGTGCTTAACTTGTCAACAAGTGAAGCCAGAACACCGAAAACCCTCTGGAATGTTACAACCACCCCCTATCCCTAAATGGAAGAGGGATAACATTGACATGGACTTTGTCAATGGGTTACCCAAGAACCAGAAAGGAGAAGATATTGTGTGGGTAATTGTGGATCATCTCACTAAAGTAGTTCATTTCCTGCCAATTAGATCACGCACCAAGTTAGTAAGTTGGGAAAACTCTACGAGAAAGAGATAGTAAGACTCTATGGTGTACTAAAACAATAGTATCTAACCACGACTCTCGATTTACTTCGTAGTTCTGGCAGAGTCTACAGAAGAAATTGGGCACTAAATTCACCATGAGTACTACTTTTCACCCCCAGATCGATGGATGATCTGAGAGAGTTATACAAACTTTAGAGGATATGTTAACGTCTTGCATCTTGGACTTTAAAGGAAGCTAGAGCAAGTACCTATGCTCAGAGAAATTTGCCTATAACAACATTTATCAAGCTAGTATAAAGATGGATCCACGATGCCCTTTATGGAACGCCCTTGTAACACCCCAATTTTCGACCGGACTTCTGTTCACGTGTGGATCGTCGCCCAATGAAAAATTGAGATGCTACTAAAAATGCTCATTCTATTCAAATCTTTTTCTTCAAAATTCAGCTTATAACGATCTGTTCTCAGGTCAATCTCTGAATAATTTCTCATATAAAACAAAAGGATTTAAAATAATTACTCAAGACATTCACCGGGTTCATTGACATGAGTTATCAATAAAGCAGCGGAATTTACTTTAGAAATATTCACTTGAACTAAAATCGTCAAACAATTAAAGTCATTTAAAGATAAAACGACCAAATTAAAACCTACGTAAATATATTAAAACAATCCAGTAAAATATAGAGAACAAGACCTTCAAGTCATCTAGCCCGGACGACCTCCTCATGAGGTGTCCAATGAGAGTGTGAGTCTTCTGACATAAGCCTACATACTCTAAGTCCAGGTGTACCTAAAAAGCAAAGGTGAAACATCCAAGCATCACAATTCAAGGCCTCAAAAAGCTTGAGCTTCCTCTATTGCCTTTTCCTCAGCAGTTTTATAAGAAGAATATGGATAAACAATTTGCAAGGTTCTTGGACATGTTCAAAAAGATTAACATAAACATCCCCTTTGTTGAGGTAATGCAACTGTAACACACTAGGTCCCACTAGGTGACGATATTGTCCCCACCTAGCCACGGACATACCGTGGGCTTTTGTTCTTGGAGAGACTTGAACTTGAGCCACCCCCAAAAGGCCTCGACACTAGTGAACACCGGCATATGCACTCATAGCCCAGTCTTAACTCTAAGGTCTGGTCGATGTGGGATTATTACAATCTACCCCCCTTGGAGGTCGTCTCATCCTCGAGATGCACACCTGGTACACTTAGAGGCGGCTCTGATACCATTTTGTAACACACCGGGTCCCACTATGTGACGATATTGTCCCCACTTAGCCACGGACACACCGTGGGGGTTTTGTTCTTGGAGAGACTCGAACTCAAGCCACCCCCAAAAGGCTTTTGCACTAGTGAACATCCGTGTATACACTTATAGCCCAGTCTCAACTCTAAGGTCTGGCCGATGTGGGATTATTACAATACATGAACCAACTAAGGGGACAACATGTCAAAAAATTAGAACAATTGGTCAAGGTTAAGGTTTTCATTTGCCAAACGCCCTTCATAGGGTCCAAATTAGAAAGAATTATCATTTACGCTACTTCAAGGGATCGAAATGACTTGAAATGAAATGGAATAGCATGAACTAACAAAATTAATGACATATCCAAAAATTAGAACCATTGGTCAAGGTTAAGGTTTTCATTTGCCAAACGCCCTTCAAGGGGTCCAAATTAGAAAGAATCGTCATTTACTGTACTTCGGGGGATCGAAATGACCTAAAACGAAACAAAATGACATGAACTAACAAAATGAATGATATATCTGAAAATCAAAACAATTGACCAAGATTTAGATTTTCATTTGCCTAGTGACCTCAGTGGATCTTAAATAAGGAAAGCTTTTGAGGGAAAATCACCTTGGGCCAAACCATACCTTAAAATGTGCATTAGGTTCATTTGATTCCAAAACTATAGGTTATAAATCATAATTCCATGTAAATAAGAAGATATTAATTTTTATTTGATTTTTGTGAACCCATGAAGTCATGGCCACCCCTAACTTGTGCAAGTCACATGGGTGGAACACCATGATCATGTGCACGCTACCCTAACCTAAGCTCCATGAGCCGTGTCCATTATTTGAAACTATGAAGAATGATCTCATGTGCCATGTAAATGGTCAAGTATGCCCACACTTATAGAAACCATGAAGAATGATTCCATGTGCCAAGATAAATGATCATGCATACTAAGGTTACATATAAAATGTCTCATAAGTGTGTATGTGGGCACACATGTGACAAACCCAAGATAGAAGTTTAATGAGAGTGTCTGATTTAAAGAGATATAGAAAGATTCCTTCACCTCGAAAAAATTAGAAAATGGAAACTTGCCTCATGTTCACATGTGGAGCCAAAAAGGGAGAGAATACAAGGGAAATAAGAAACATTCCAAAGCTTTGTTTTTGTGTGCTCATATTAGAAACTTATTTGATTTTATGAATCACAATATATTAGAATGTTTCCCTACTAATAGAGGACGTCCAAGAGAGATTAGAATGTATTCTAAACCTTTGATTGTGTTCGCACACATAAAAGAAACAAATAAGGTTCAAAGATTTTGCTCACACTTGGATTGGAAACCTTAGTGGTCTCACTTGCCAACCATGGCACACTTGCTTTTCTCACCCAAACCATCCCCTTATGAGTTTGGAAATATACCCAAACGTGGTGAGCTTCCCTAGCTGCCCTAGATGCCCCCTTGTGCTCATGAACACCTATAAATACCCCATCTTGCTCACATTCATCTCATCCCAAAGCAAAGAGTTGACACTTCCCCCTTTGCTTGTTCTTGCCCTCTTCTTGGCACCTCTTCTCAGTCTCTTTTCTTTCTTGTGTGAGAAGTTCTTATTTTAGTGTTTTAGAGAGTTGTTGAAGTATTTTTGTTAGTGATTAGAATTTCTAAAAGTGGTGGATAAGGGGAACCTCTACCAGATTCTACAAAGAAACTCGAATTAAAGTGGAGGAGATTTCTTAAATCTCTACTTTGCTATTTAAAATTTCTAGCATGTTCATGCTTATTTAAATTCTAATTTTTAGCATGTCTTATTTTAGTTTCAGTATTTTTAATCATATTTTAATTTTAGTTAGCATGCTTTTATGTTTTAATCACTCATGAGAGCATGTCATGCTTATAATCCATATTTAGGATTTAATTCAATGTATCAAGCATACTATGTAATGTTTACATGCTTTCTTGGTTGTTTAAAATTCTGATATTTACATTTTGAATTTCTTTTATGATTATGTGACTCTTAAATATAAGAAATTGAAGATAAGAACTACGTATTGTCATAGTGACCCGTATGGGTGATATGGGTGTTCATAACACATGCTTGGAGTTTGCGGTTGTGGGGCGCAACTAAGGGATACTTGGTATGTGGCATCCAATGGAAAGTGACAAAAAAATATTTTTCCACCCTAAAGAGGGGTATCTAAATTAAGAACATCAAGTGAGTAGAACCCCTTTCAGTCTTAATGTCAACTACAACCAAAAAGTTGCTTGAATAACTTAATGCATGAAAGTGTTTGAATTTGGATGTGCTATTGATTTGAAATAGTAACTTAGTTGTTTAATGAATGATCCACTGGGCTATGTACTCACCCCTTCCTTTTATTTTTCAGGAAATTGACTTGAAACATGAAGGCCATGGATATTAGATTATTTCTAAGTTTTAAAAGTTCTATTTTAAGGGCATGTTGCCCAAATTTTGAATTTAAGACTTCCGCTAAATTTTATTTAAGTTTTGAAAGTTATGTACTCAAGTTTTGATTTAAGAATGTAACTTTCTTTATTTTATTTGAATAAATAAAGAGTTTGAAGTATTCCTTTATCTAATTATATAGCTTTATTGAATTGTAATTTAATACATTGTGATGTATCCATGAACATTTTCAATAAATGTTTAAATGAAGGAATTGATATGCAAGTTGTGTACTTGTAAATGTAACATTGAACCCAACCTACCTTATGGTTGAGCTTGAACCTGTCTCTTGGGGGTTGGGGTGTTACAGCAACAAATGCCACATTATGCTAAGTTCATGAAAGAAGTGATGTCCCAAAGCCTAAACCAGAAGACTTTGAAACTGTGAAGCTTACTTAAGAGTACAGTGTCATCCTTCAAAAGTAGCTTCCTCAAATATTGAAAAACCCGGGAATTTTTACTATTCCTTGCAGCATAAGCACAAAAACATTTGAAAAGGTTCTTTGTAACTTAGGGGCTAGTATAAATCTCATGCCACTTTCAGTATACTGGCGATTGGGCCTATTAGAGATCAAGCCAACCAGTTTTACTCTTCAGCTTGCAAATTATTCTGTCACTTATCCATGGGGGATTATTGAAGATGTGCTCGTTAAGATGGAAAAGTTTATCTTCCCAGCTGACCTTGTTGTTCTCGATATAAAAGAAGATGGGGAAATACCTTTGATCCTTGGGAGACCCTTCTTAGCAACTAGTTAGGCCCTTGTAGATGTTTCAAAAGACAAAGTAGTTTCCAAAATCTATCAATTTGTGAGGCCGCCAACTAAGTACAAGAATGCAAGAAGGTTACTATGGTACAAGCTGACATTAAGATAGAGATTGAAAAGCCCAGACTTCCTGATATTAAAGTTAAAGATGTTGAATCTACTAAAGGGAAGGTCATACAAGCACACTAGAAGCCTAGCTATGCTACTAAAGAGCTACATGATGTTGTTCATACTCAGAGAATTCTTATGCTAGAGTCAGATCACCTATTGCTAAATTATAAGCAGCCACCTAACATTATCAAGCAATAGTTGCGCAAAGCCAAGGTGTTCAGCAAGATCAAAAAATTGGGCTTCGGTTAACAGTATCCACATTGAGCTAATGACGTTAAACATAGCACTTAGTAGGAAGCAACCCACTAGTTTTTATTTTTCATTTATTTCTTTATTTTTGTTATAGCTTAATTTAATTTCCTAGGTATACATGCATTTTATTTTAGTCAAAGAAAATTACATGCATTATAGTTACTAATTCTCTGGTACTTGTCTATTTTTTGCTATATGCAGGTTTTTAAGCGCTTTAGCATATTCTCCTCTTACGTGTGTCAAAGTGAAGTTGTGCTCTTGAGGACAAGGCACAATTTAAGTTTAGGGGGTGCGCTTTGAAGAAAATCTTCTTTAATTTCAGGTTATTTTTCTTTATTTTATAGATATTGTGTGCAATAATGCTTCTAAACTGCATATTTATTGGCATATCGCATGTAGAGTTACTATTGAAATTCTATCATTACATTAGGACATGATCATTTAATTAGTTTTAGGACATGAACATATTGAACATATTAGCATCACTTAGGCTAGATCCATGCCATATTTTTGAAAATTTTCACTAAATGACCTATGAGATTGAAAATTCTTCTAGTGTGAAGAGACAAAGAACTAGGGTACTTTCAAACAATCTGTGCACTTGGTTTGTCCAAAATTTGACCTTAATAGAACTCTTTAGTGTTAGGTAAATTGAGAATTCGAAAACTGAGGAAAGTGAGAAGTAGAAACCAAACCACAAGTAGAGAGAATTTTCATAAACTCTTAAAATATCAAACCTATCTTGAACACTACTTAAGAATGTCTTTAGGAACGAAAGAATGTAGGCCATCATTGTTTCACTTTAAAATAATCCTTTGGAGCCAATTTTGAGCCCTAAAACATGTTTTCTTGTTATGAACCTAAACAATATGTAGAAAAAACATTTTATCCTTTTATGCATATATCAATTGAACCTATTTGTGTATACTCATAGTTTTAATACTTCTTATTCTAATGATGTGAAAGAAGGAGGCGATGCTGACATTGAAATACAAATGTTTTCAGTTTTTGTTTCTGTTTTTGATTTTTTTTTTTTAAGTTATATACTTATGTGTTATTTCAGTATTGTCAATGAAGTTAAACTTCCTACTTTTGTATGGGTATACATGTGGGTACAAATTGAAATGCATGTGATTAAACAAGGTTGTGAGCATGAACAAAGACAACAAGGGATTGAACAGAAAGGATCAAGTTCTAAGCTCTAATGAGAAAATCAAACAAAATAGGTTGCTATTATTGTTATGAGTGCGCACCTGAGTTTGAATTAAAACCTATCGCACTTGTTTGACATTTGAGGTGATCCAATTAACAACTATTGAACAACTAAATAATTGAAATGCCTAATGTATACTAAGTGTTTACATGTTGGACATTTTGACTTTAATAATACTATAGATGTACTGTATATGATCTAATCTTTTCATTTCAGGTGACATTTGAGGCAGTGCTTTCTTACCAACCTCTCAAGGATATTTTCTAGCTAGTACCTAACCTCATTGTGGAGGCCGCTTGATGACATTTTCATTTCCTTAGTGGTGTAGATTGGGTATATGAACCTCTAAACTAGTTTAATTTGTTAATTGTCCTTATGGTTTAAATTTCAGCCACATAGGTCATGCTTTAGAGATTATTTTTGGAAACTTTGTTTCAAGTTTTATTAAGTCTTAAATGTTGAGGTAATGATTCATTTATCTGATTATCTCTATATGTTTTCATGAAATATTTCTTGGCATGCCCAAGAGACGGATAAGTTATTTATTTGAGATCTGGTATGTTCGGAATGTGTCCAATATAATTTGAAAGTGAGAAACGTAATGTCCGGAATGTGTCCAATATAACTTGGCTGCAATATTCTTTCCTAAGAATAATAAAAGTCGCAGTCGTAGCAAACATATCGACATATAGTATTTCGTTGTTCGCGATCACATTAAATACCATGCAGTTGACATTGACCACATTAGGACTCATCTCATGTTAGTAGATCCTATGACAAAAGGATTGTCTGCTAATCAGTATAAGGATCGTATTGCAAACATGGGACTAAGTAGCTTAGCTAGTTTATTTTGATTGGCTTTTGCTAATAATTTTATATGTATGCATATTTCAGTTATTGAAAAAGTTTCATTTGTGCACATAGAGTCCATTGAGATTCAGAAAGATAGACCTTGAATGACTTTTTTCATTCATACATAATTCCTTTGTTTAAAAATTATTAGATTTGTAATACATGGAAGGATAAGTTTTTCTACAATACCCAACAGCCATGATTTAAGTTTGATAATGTTTACATAAATGACATTTTGGTACATAAATGGTCATATAATGTAAATGTTATTTAATAGTGAGTCAAGTGAGAGATTGTTGGACCATTATGAGTTGTTATGGCTAGAATAGTGGCTCATCATAATTTTTATCATAACTCTTTAAATTAATTAATTAATAATTTACTTGATTAATTCTACTTTTACACTTAAATATTATAATGGTAGTTTTATTTATACTGAATAGCGATAAATCAAACGGTCATGTGTATTAGTTTTTCTTTGATAGAAAAAGGTCTATAAAAGGGCAACAAAGCCTAGCCGTTACTTGTGCAATTCAGTTTTCTCCTCCATCACAGTGAGCAAGGCTTGAGCTTATGAAAAAATATATTTTTTAATATTTAATTTTATTCTTTCATTTCACACAAAGTAATAGGTGTCAACAGTGAAAAGCCATGGGAGCAAAGAAAATTAGAAGAAAGCACATGGAGGTTCTTTCTTTAAAGGCAAAAGTAGTAGCAAAAACAATTGGTGCTCAAGAAAGGACTGCCAAAATGGATAGAAACGTGATCTACATAACCACTATGGTTTTCGCTCAGGTACCAGTCACCAAGGTGATGAAAATCAGCACAATCAAATACAATATTATAATTGCAAGAAATTTGGCCAAATCGCAAGATATTGCGGATATAGCGAAAAACAAGCTACTTTTGTTGAAGAAAAAAAAAAGGAAGGTAAAAGTTTGTTTCTTGCATATTATGCTGATTGTGCTCATGACGTTTTGGCACATTAATGTTAATGGTTGTAATGATGAAATGACCGCAAAATTAGAAAGCTTTGTAAGCTTCAATAAATCTTCGAAAATAAAGGTGAGAATGGGTGATGGAACAATTCGAAAAGCATGTGGAAAAGGCACCATAAAGGTAAACTTAGGTATGATTTCTATTAAAAAATAAATAAATAAAATGTTTTATATGTTCCTGTGGATACCGATCTCTTAAGTGTGGAGCAATTTTTATGGGAAGGGTTTTTGTTATATTTGATGACTTGGCATGCATTGTATTTGAAGATAAGACTAAGAAGAAATTATTATTCAAAATCTCTATGGCTAAAAATAAGATTTTTCCTCGTAGTCTTCATAGTGTTTCACATGAATTGAAAGCATCATTCGCTGATGAAAGTTGGCTTTGGCATCATAGACATGGCCACTTGAACTTTCAAAGTTTGAAATTCGTGTTTGATGAGAACTCTTTCTCTTGACAATAACTCATATTTTCTTGTATTTTTGGATGATTTAAGCAAGATGACGTGGGTGTATTTTGCCAAAAAGAAAATCAAAGGCCTTTTCAATTTTTAACAAGTTCAAAAATCTAGATCAAAGAAAAATTGGGGACTCCTTGAAGATCTTACAAATTGATCGTGGTGGAGAGTTTCTTTCTTATGAATTTAACAAATTTTGCGAAGAATATGGCATCTTAAGGCAATTAGCATGGAGACAAATGGTTACAGGTTGTTTAAATCTCTTCCCAACAAATTAATGGTTGGTTGTGATGCCATTTTTTATGAGAAAAACTCATGAGTTTGGACTGTGCAGCAACATTCTTTGGTGGTTTTGGATGACTTTAATCACTTCTTTCATGATACAATATCAGAGGAAGAAACTGAGCAAGCATCACCAGCACCATCACTTGAGCCTCATTTATGAAGATTCGCAAGCAAAGGCATACTTCCCCAAGATATCCAACAGGAAGAGTATGTTATGCTTACTCAAGCAAATGAGCCCAACAATTTTCAAGAAGCAGTGAAGTGCGAGAAATGGCATGATGCTACGAATGAAGAATCAAGTCCCTCAAGAAGAATAAGATATGGACATAGTTGATTTACCAAATGGGTAAGAAATTGTAGGGCTCAAATGGATCTATAAAACAAAATTTAGATCTGACAGCTCCATTGAGAAGCATAAAGCAAGATTGGTAACAAAAGATAGGCACAGGACAAAGGTAGTGTGATGTGGATGAAACTTTTGCTCCGGTAGATCGATTGACACTATTATAACTATCTTATTCATAGCTGCACATTATCAATGCCAAATGTATCAATTTGATGTTAAATCTTCATTTTTGGATGGTGTTTTTAAGTGAGGAAGTTTATGTAGAACAACCAAAAGGCTATGATGTTGCAGGTGAAAAAGGAAAGTTGTGCCAATTAAAAAAAAACTTTGTATGGATTGAAGCAAGCACCAAGAGCATGGTTTTCAAATAAATGCTAGTGAATTTGCACTATATATCAAAACAAGGAGCATAAATAAAGTACTTTTAGTGTGCCTTTGCGTTGATGATCTCATTTACACAATCATAGTGTTTTTTAATAGACGAATTTAGAAAAGTTATGGTTGATGAATTTGAAATTTTAATTTCCTGGGTTGGAGATTAAACAAAATTTGGCAAGAATTTTTCTCTCAAGAAAAGTATGTGAATGATCTTCTCAAAAGGTTTACTAGGAAGGATTGCAACCTAGTGAAGATTCCTATGGTTACCAATAAAAAATTCAGTTCAAATGACGGGGAGAAAAAGCTGATGGGCATTTGTATAGGAGCCTAATTGGAATCCTACTATATTTAACAAACCTCTTGTCAAGGTTTATGCAAAGTCCAAGTACCATTCATTATGGAGCAACAAAAAGGTTATTGATAAAAAGTTATGTGGTTTTTTTATAGTGATTGGGCAGGTTTATGTGATAATCGAAAAAGCAATTGAAGCTACATTTTCGATCTTGGCTCCAGTGCTATCTGTTGTAGTTTCAAAAGACAATCATGTATTGAATTATCATCTTTGGTAACAGAATATGTGGTTGGAGCTTCTGATGCTTGTCAAGCTGTTTGACTAAAAAGAATATTAGAAGATATGAAGCAGCCGCTGTCAAACCCCCTGCTCTAAGCCAAGGGCGGCCCGACCAGCACAACGGCCTGACAAACCCTCTCACCAAGACGAGTTCGTCCGACTACTGTTAAGCCCTTTGCAAATCTCATACGATTAGACGTTATCAAAATAATTGGAATACTTAAAAGCAAAAGTAAGCCACAACTAAAACAAAAGCATTTCATTTACATTAGTCTTATCCAAACTAAATATGTGACCATTTACACTAGGACAATGACGGCCAACCTCAAATGAAAAGAAAAAGACTAAAGGAAGCTGAGAAGGGAGTCGTCAGGGAGTCAGGCAATCACTACGCCTTTCCTCTTGTCAGCCGTCGTAGAACTTGAAATGATGATAGAGTAGTGAGCCTATAATCAACGTGGCTTAGTGAGTAAGAAGTTCAGTATGTCATTCATAACCAGTATTTCAAAACAATGCAAATATGTATGAGCAATAAAGATGTTATGGCATTCAAAAGGCATGGCATAGTATAAAACAGTTATAAATAGTGCAACAGTTTCATAAAGCATCTCAAATTCATGACAATTAAAAATGTATCCAGGCTACGTTAACTCAACAACCCAACCTATGGTCATCGCTCGAGCGGGTCGTAAGTCAAGCGTACTGGCTACTTGAGCGGGTCATAAGCTAGGCATGCTTCTCAAACACCCTAACCTTGTTCTCAGTCCTCAAGTGTCATCACTCGAGCGAGTCGGAAGCTAGGCGCGTTAACCATATGCCCTAACCTCGCGCTCGAACCTCGAGTCAGATCTCATCGTGTACCTGATCCTACGCTCAGACCTCGAGCCATTGGTCTCACTATCGTGTACATCTAACTATCTCAAAACCAATCAGATGTATTTAAACCTTGTGAAACCATTGAAACCATGACATATCATGCAAGTTTTATGCAAGGAATAAAAATCACAGAAGATACCTGAGCCAAACTACTCACAGGGATGCTCCGCTCCTAACATTCCTCTCACGATTGGTCGCGTCTCGCTAGTACTGGGTCCTGCAAATTGTCGTAACTTCGTATCATTAACATGGGACTTGGCTCACTCTAACTGTACTCATTGGTCAATCAAAAACTTGACCTAGGCAAGAATAGTTCACCTATGTTTGTTCCACTTGCCTTAGTTGCTAAGTCGATTTGCTTGACCTTGGTTAATCTCGGTCAACCCTAGTCAACCTATCACTTACTGACCTAGCTAGTCAATAGAGTCTCTACTAGTCAATTCTGATCTTCATAGATTCAATTGGGCCAAAAAGGGGTCAATATTCCCAATTCCCATAACTTAAGCACAACATTAGCCTATGGCCCTATCTGCACAACCAATTTTTTGATTTTTCTGCGGGCAATCCGTACATCGTTTTGCGCTAAACCTTGCAGCACTATTCTAGACTCCCTAAAGTTTTCCCAGAATTTTGAATCACCATTTTTGGACATCATTTACTAGGGTTTCCAGGTATAAATATAGATATTGTACAGATTTCATATACTTTGTGACAGGCAGTGACTGTTTGCCTAAATTGACGTACCTACACTTATCAGAATGTTCTAAAATTTTGTAGGCAACTTCTAGACATATCTAACGGTCTCTCCACTTAATTGCAGCTCAATTTATCAAGGTTTGGTCAGTTAATTTCATCTCAAAAATTTCAGCCAGATTGCAAGAAATTTCTGGGTTCATAGATTCTATTATCTTTCTAGTGTTCTTTTCCCTCATTAAATCACAATTCTATGAGTTGTTTATTGTGTCTAATTGCAGTTTACAGGTCATAACACATCTCTTAATCACAAACACTTCGAATTAGTAACATGCAACATCAAAAACATGTCTATCGTTCCATTAATATTCTTTTATATTCTAAAGAACCCAAGAAATTTGTTCTAGCACCCTACAATCATGGCATGCAAGTATAACAAAACACATCCACAAGAGCTCAAGCTCAGGTC
>JAJIYU010011312.1:0-15370 GCA_030144865.1 Tinospora cordifolia
CAATGGGACTCGATGTTCCCCTTCTCGAACCATTATACAATGCAAAGAACTACATACGACCACTGGCCTATCGTCCTTGATTCTTAGCCAGTAACATGGGGTCCCTCTCCATTCCGCTTCGTTCACGGATGGATGGACAGATCAAACTTCCAGGACATACTCGAAAGAAGCCGGAATAGACCTGCTGATTTCCAGTGGCAATTATACAGATTTATGCAAAAGCTCAAAAGCCTGAAGTTAGACCTTCGTGGGTGGAGCAGAAACTTCACCTCAGAAGATCAATCCAATCACACCAGTCTCAAGAAGGAGTTGGAGGACATCGATTAGCATATTGAACAGTTCGGTCTCTCCAACGAAAGGAAAGAAAGAAGGGGCCTTGTCCTGTCCCAGTTGCACATTATGGATACTCGAATTGAAAGGGAGGCGCGTCAGAAGGCCCGCATTAAATGGGCAAAGGAAGGAGATGCTAATTCCAAATTCTTTCATAGAGTGCTCTCTACAAGAAGAAATCGAGCGGTCATCACAAGTCTTGAAGTGGATGAAGGGAGAGTGGTTGATTCCATGCCAGAAATTGATGAGCATATCCTTCAATATTTCTCTCATTTGTACTCTGATCCCAATTCTCCGAAGTGGACCGTGGAAGGGATAGAGTGGAACCCAATCTCAAGTGAGCAAAGTGCATGGCTTGAGCGCGACTTCTCAGAAGAAGTCAAGGAGGCAGTCTTTCACTGCGACGGAGAAAAAGCCCCAGGACCTAACGGCTTGTCCATGCTGTTTTTTCAAAAGAATTGGTCAGTCCTTTGGCAAGATGTGCTCAAAGCAGTCATGGAATTCCATACTTGGGGAATTGTTAACAAATGTACCAACGAGACATATATCCAGCTTATTCCAAAGAAGAACAACTCTAAGAAAGTGGAGGATTTCCGTCCTATCAGCCTAGTCACCAGCCTGTACAAGATCATAGTCAGGGTCCTAATGAAGAGATTAAAGGAAGTCATCAAGGATACAGTTGCAAAATTGCAGATGGGTTTCGTCAAAGATAGGCATATCTTAGACACAGTCCTTATAGCAAATGAAGCCATGGAAGAATATAGGGATAGTCACAAGGAAGGAATAGTGGTGAAAATCAATTTCTCTAAGGCATATGATTTAGTCAGGTGGCATTACCTGCTCTATATGCTGAAAAGAAAAGGCTTCGGCTCCAGATGGTGCAAGTGGATCATGGGATGCCTATCCTCTGTCTATTACTCCGTTTTCATAAATGGAAGACCAAGAGGTAAGATCAAGGCCTCTAAAGGTCTGAGACAAGGTGATCCACTCTCCCCCTTTCTTTACGTATTGGCAGTAGATGGCCTTCAAGGCATCCTCAAAAAGGCTGAAGATCATGGCTTGAGAGGTTTCAAGCTAGGGAGGAATAAAATCAGATTATCAAATCTCCTCTATGCTGACGATTCCCTGTTTTTCCTTAGTAATGACGAACGAAGCTGGAAGTTACTCAGGGGAGCCCTTCAAAGTTTCTCCCTTATCTCAGGGCTTAAGATTAATTTTCAGAAGAGTCAAATTGCTGGCATCAACCTCAACTCTTTGGATTTATCTAAAGTGGAACGTATTCTGAAAATCTCTGCAAGTGATTGGCCTTTCAAATATTTGGGATTGCCCCTCGGAGGTAATAGCAAGAGAATCATCTTCTGGAATTCGATAGTCCAGACCGTCAAACGCAGAATTGAAGGCTGGAAAGGGAGTTATCTGTCAAGAGGGGGCAGGCTTCTTCAAATTTAGTCTGTCTTAGAGGCTCTCCCTTCCCACTTCATGTCAATCTTCCAGATGTCGGTTACTGTCAGGAAAGAAATTGAGAGATGTATCAGAAACTTTTTCTGGAAATCTGAATCCGCGAGAGACCCCAATTTTTAGTGGGTTGCGATAAGGTATGCAGACAGAAAAATAGAGGAGGACTGGGGGTAGGCATCATGAAGTACAGAAATCTGGCCATGTCTGCTAAGTGGCTATGGAGATTCTCTACAGAGAAGTCATCCTTATGGAGAGGAGTCATTTCCAGTATTCACGGCAATTCTCAGAATGACATGGAAGCAGGACTTAATAATAGAGTCTCAGGAAGGTCTCCATGGAAACATATCGTATCCATCTATCCTAGATTTCTGAAATGTATCCAATGGAGAATTAGCAATGGCTCTAAAATTCGAGTTTGGGAGGACACCTGGAGGGGACAAAGATCCCTGAAAGAGGACTACCCGAGCTTATATAGGCTGACCAGATGTCCGAAGGCCTCCTTTCAACAGATGAGAAGCAGAGACCCGGAGAATTCCCACATTAACTCTAGCTGGAATTTCAATTTCAGGAGACCATTAAAAGAGGAGGAAATCGAAGACCTGGCAGGAGTGTTTCAAATTTTGGATCGAATCCAGTTTGGGGATTCAGAGGACTCTTGGAGATGGAATCAGGAAGACACTGGCACCTTTTCCGTAAAGTCTTGCTACGAAGCTTTTGTGGTTCAGACGGATATTGCCAATGAAATTGAAACAGACAATAGATTTCTATCCATCTGGAAATCCCCCATTCCCACAAAAATTAAAATTTTAATGTGGCTTATAGCATTAGGCAAGTTAAACTACGCCTCTGAAATGCAGTTAAAAATGCCTAACTATTATATTTCCCCTTCTTGGGGTTGTCTGTGCAGGAATGCTGAGGAGGACGTCGGTCATCTTTTTTGGCAGTGTGGTTTGCTAAGAGTCGTATGGGAATCTTGGAGTACCTTTTTGCCTGCAATTGACACCCCGACAGAAGAACCTCTCTCCTTCTCAGTCCCAGCTTCGATTCCACACAAACTTATTTGGTTTTGGTGTTTAATTAGATTTGCTATCTGGACGGTCATTTGGGAAACCAGAAATAGCTGTATTTTTAGGAATGTAAGGGTGGATAGCAGTAGTACTTGTCACAGAGCAGTGTACCTTTTTGCAGTCTGGGTTGTTAATACAAAGTGGGGGGTGGATATTCATTGGGAGACTGGATGAGGGGATGGCCCTCAATTTTTCAAGGTCTCTTGTAAGGGTTTACCCTCTTTGTATGGACATCTCGTCCAATCTTTCTATCTCACTATATTAATATAATATCGGTTTCTATTTCAAAAAAAAAAAAAGAATGTTTATGTGTTAAACATACTGGATTTATTTTATTTATGATTCATGAGTATGAGATTAACTAAAAGATTTTGGAGATTATGAACCACGTATTGTCACAGTGAATATGAGGGTCACTGTGGATATTCTTTACATGTGATTAGTTCACATGGGTGATGTCCCAAAATGCTTTGAATATGGGTTCGGCACTAAGTCCAATGACACTTGGCATAAGAAATACTTTTTCACTCAAGAGAAGTATTTTGATAAAGAACACCAACGACTTTGAAACCCTTTCAGTCAAATTTACAACTGTAAACAAAACATTGTTTGAAACGCATAATGATTTACAAGTACATAAATTTAAATGTGTTGTTATTCTAAATTAGTAATTTGGTTGTTTGAAAAAGATTCACTGGGTTATGTGCACACCCTCCCTCTCACATTTTTCAAAAAATTGACTTGCATGAAGACCATGAATATTAGTTAAGTTTTTTTTCTTTTTTAATTTAGAAAGTTCTAATTTCTATCTAAGGGCATGTTGCTCAAGTTTTGAATATTTCGCTGTAATAGTTTCTTTTTAGAATTGAGTTATGTACTCAACTTTTTTTTGTTTTGAAATAGAAACGGATAATATATTAAGATAAAGAAATATAGGAATTGGACGAGGTGTCCATACAAGGAGAAAGCCCCTTACAATAGACTTTGCAAAATTGAGGGTCATCCCCTCATCCATTCTCCTAGAGAATACCCACCCCCCCATTTTGTATTGATCACCCAAGACGCAAAAAAGTACACTGCTTTGTGAGATATCCTACTACTATCTACCCTAGCATTTCTAAAAGTATACATATTTCTGGCTTCCCATACGGCCGACCATATGGCATATCTAATAAGACTCCAAAACTGGGTAAGCTTGTGAGGAACTGAAGCTGGGACTGAGAAAGAGAGAGGGTCTTCTGTCGGGACAGCAATTGCAGGCAGAAGGGTTCTCCATGATTCCCATACCGATTTCAGAATATCACACCGCCAAAAAAGGTGACCTACGTCTTCCTCAGAGTTCCTGCACAAACAGCACCAAGAAGGTGAAATACAATAGTTAGGCATTTTTAATTGCAATTCAGTAGCGCAGTTTAATTTGCCTAGTACAATAAGCCATATTAAGATTTTGGTTTTTGTGGGGATGGGGGAATTCCAGATGTGAAGAAGTCTGCCATCTGGTTCTATCTCATTATAGGCGTCGTCTGTGCCACGAATGCCTCATAGCAGGATTTGATAGAGAAGGTGTTTGTGTCTTCCTGATCCCATCTCCAAGAGTCCTCTGAACCGCTGAACTGAATATTATCCAATATCTGCAGCATTTCTGTGAGCTCTTCAATTTCTTCTTCTTTTAGAGGTCTTCTGAAATTAAAGTTCCAACCTGAGTTGATACTAACGTTGTCCAGGGCACTTCTTCTCATCTGCTGAAATGAGGCCATTGGGTTTCTCGTCAGCCTAAATAGTCTCGGATAAACCTCTTTCATAGGCCTTTGTCCCCTCCAAATATCTTCCCATACGCGAATGGTGGAGCCACTTCCTATTCTCCACTGAATGCATTTTAAGAATCTTGGATAAATTGATACAATACTCTTCCACGGGGACCTCCCTGAGACTCTGTTGTTAAGCCCAGCTTCCATGTTATTGTGAGAGATCCCATGTATGCTGGAGACGACTCTCCTCCAAAGGGAAGTTTTCTCTATTGAGAATCTCCAAAGCCATTTCGCAGCCAAGGCCAGGTTCCTAATTTTCATGATGCCTACCCCAAATCCTCCTCTATCCACCTGTCTGCAAACCTTATTCCAACTCACCAAGAATTGAGGTCTCTCTACAGATTCAGCCTTCCAAAAAAACCTCCTGATACACCTCTCAATTTCCGTTCTAACACTAGCTAGCATTAGGAAAATGGACATGAAGTATGAGGGGAGCGCCTCCAGGACAAATTTAATTAGGAGGAGCCTACCTCCTCTTGATAGATAGCTCCCTTTCCAACCTTCAATTTTGTGTTTAACAACCTGAATCACCGGGTTCCAGAATGAAATCCTCTTGCTGTTCCCTCCGAGAGGCAAGCCTAGATATTTGAAAGGTAAGTCGCCAACAGAAATTCTTAGGACATGTTCTGCTTTAGAGAGGTCAGCAGCACTAAGGTTGATGCCTGCTATTTGGCTCTTCTGAAAGTTTATCTTCAGACCAGAAATAAGGGAAAAGCTTTGTAGGGTTCTTTTGAGTAACCTCCAACTGTGTTCATTATTATTAAGGAAGAATAAAGAATCATCCGCATAGAGAAGATTTGTTAGGTTGATCTTGTCTTTCCCTAGCTCGAAACCTCTCAAACCTTTCTCCTCCGCCTTTTTAATGATGCCTTGGAGACCATCAGCTACTAGAACATATAGAAAGGGGGAGAGAGGGTACCCTTGTCTAAGACCTCTAGAGGCCTTGATCTTTCCTCTTAGTCTTCCATTAATGAAGACTGAGTAATGAACGAAAGAAAGGCATCTGGTGATCCAGCTGCACCATCTGTCACCAAAGCCTTTTCTTCTCAGCACGTAGAGGAGATAGTGCCACCTGACTGAGTCGTAGGCCTTGGAGAAGACGATTTTCACCACAATTCCTTCTTTATGTCTAGCTTTGTAGTCCTCCACAGCTTCGTTTGCGATTAGAGTCGCGCCTAAGATATGTCTGTCTTTAATGAAGCCCATTTGCAATTCGGCAACTGTGTCCTTAATGACCTCCTTCAACCTCTTCATTAAGACCCTTGCTATGATCTTGTAAAGGCTTGTTACAAGGCTGATAGGACAAAAGTCTTCCACCTTCTTGGAGTTGTTCTTCTTCGGGATAAGTTGAATGTAAGTCTCGTTAGTGCACTTGTTCACAACTCCGGAGTCGTAAAATTCCCTAATCGCATTGAGAACATCCTGGCGGATTATTGGCCAGTTTCTTTGGAAGAATAACATGGAAAAGCCATCGGGGCCTGGAGCTTTTTCCCCGTCACAATGGAAAACTGCCTCCTTGACTTCTTCTTCCGAAAATTCCCGTTCGAGCCATGCACTCTGGTCTCTTGTGATTGGGTTCCACTCCAATCCTTCCACTATCCATTTTGGAGATTTTGGGTCAGAATAAAGATGGGAAAAGTATTGAAGAATAGTATCTTCAATATCTGGCAAGGAATCAATCACCCTCCCTCGTTCACTTCTAAGCTTGTCATAGCTGCTTGACTTCTTATTGAAAGCACTCTATGGAAGAATTTCGAGTTGACGTCCCCTTCCTTTGCCCATTTAATACAGGCCTTCTGACGCGCTTCTCTTTCGACCCGAGTGTCCAAAATGTGAATCTGGGACAGGACAATGGCCCTCCTTTCTTTTCTTTCCACCGAGGATCTCGACTCTTCAATTTACTTATTACATTAATAAAGTTTATGAATTTCTTTTATCTCTTGCATTATTACCTTATTTAATTTGATTCCTAAATTTGAGTTGAGTACTCTTAAATTTTATTAAGACATGAGATAATTAAAATAGAAAATCAAGTTGTATACTTGTAAAGTAACACCGGCCCGGCCTGCGTTATGGTTAAGTCCAATTAAAAGTCTTGAGGTTTGGAGTATTACATAAACTCACTAATTGGAACACTCTGAGTTGTTGAGATCCTATACAGTCTCAAAATTGTTCCTTAAAGGTTGTATTACCACACCAATGTCCCTCCCATAACCTGATTGCCCTCTCATTCCCTACCTTCCAACTCTCCTCCCACATAAATGTGTTAATGAACCACTAAATTTTCATCGTGCCCTATATGTTGCTTTATTTAGGTTTATGCTTGTTCCCACTTATTCGAATCTACGTGTATGCTTCTAATTACTTGAACCCATAGAGTTTGTAGCTTTTTATGGATTCTCCATAGTTATTTCTCTATTAGGACCTAGTTCCTTAGCAGCAAGTTCCCCACTCCAAGGCTTAATCTTCTATATCTCTTGCAACTTGTTCTCATTTAAACAAAGGAGATGCTTCCTCATTGCCCCCTCTCTTCTATAGGAATTTCCTCATAATTTCTTCTATCTCACTTGTTGTCATTACCTACATTTTAAAGATGAACATGAAATATGAAACTAATGCTCCCAGTAGTGATTTTAACAATAATAATGTCCCTCCTCTGGATAGAAGTTTATTTTCCATCATTCACTGTCTTTCTAACTATTTATATCACCGGTTCCCAAAAGAACTTCCTTGGGATTTCACACAAAGACATTCCCAACTACTTTATGGGTCATTCTCCTTCAACCACTCCCAGTATAACACATCTTTTTGTTCTTCCAGCAAGACAACACCACTTTCAGTTGTGTCTGGTGGTGAGTCTTCTCCTTTGCTCCATTATGACATGGGTTCATCCTAGCTTTCTAGTGTAGATCAATTGTTGCAAGAGCAAGATGATATTTTAGATGAGTTGAAGTTTCATTTGCATAAGGCTAATGATGGCACCAGCAGATGGTCATTGTCATGAGGCTCATTTCAAGGTTGGGGACATGATTCATTTGCAGTTGAGGCTGTATCACTTATGTTCATTGGCTAAGCACATCAATGAGAAACTTGCTCCTTGCTATTTTGGAACTTAAAAATTCTGCTGTATATTGGATCTGGTATTAGTTAGAGCTTTCTCCTACTGCTTTAATTCATCCCATCTTCCATGTTTTTTAAATTACAATAAGCCATTGGTGTAATGGATGTGTCTCAAGCTCTAGCTTCTTCATTGCCTACTAATTTAGAAGGGATTATTAATTTTGGACGTGCACCATTCATCCAATGTTGGTTGCTAAGTCTTTATTCCTTGGAATGATGACACAAAAATTGAATCCTCTTGAAAATCATGGGATTCAATTCAAAGTCACTTTCCTCACTTCCACCTTGAAGACAAGGTGTCCATCAGTGGCAAAGGTAGTGATAAGCCTCCAAATTTGCTAGAGTATAGGAGGAATAGAAACAAAGATGAAGAGTATTAGGAGACATGTTGAAAAATGATGTACATGGGGTGCTTGTTTTCTGCATTGATGTAACAAACTATAAAAGGGACATTCCTTCAAGAAAGAACAGCAGAGAACATTTTTGCTTGGTCTGGAACTGATGTGTGTGACTTCTTTCCCTTCTTGGTGTTGCATATTCTGTTTCTGCATCCTTGATCAAGGATTGTAACTTTGATGGAATATTAGTATGCTAAATTGCCCTTGACAGATGCCAGTATATCTAAGCTTAGCTATTCGAGTTTCAATGTAATTATGTAATTCAAGGACATAACCATCTAGAGTTTTATTTTGATTTCATACATGACCATTAAGATCAGAAAGAAAAACAATGCCCCTGTCAGACAGTGCTTCAATATTTTATTGTTCATAAAGCATACTGCCACACATCTCATTTGTGAACAACATTTGACAGAAATACACTTAATCAGGAAGAAAATAAAATTAACATTTAAAATTGCACACCAAGACTTCTTTTTTATACAATACTTTCCCATTCTCGAAACGGTGTTATCGTAATTTTATGTATATGAAACAGTCAAATAAATAAACCAACTGAAAGTGCCAAAAAAGAAAGGAAGGAAAACACACCTTGTCAGTGCCAAGATACCGCACAATGTTTTCATGGTCAAATTGGCTTAGCAGAGCAATCTCCTGAATGAATAATAAAGGGATGAATGAATAATAGTCCTGAATACAATGTCACTATCACGGTTTACAAAAAGTTCAGGCGAAGTACATTAAAACTTCAAATTTACAAGGAAGTTGACAACAAAAGTCAATGCTTCAACGAATATACTTAATGCTATCTAACCTGTTCAAGTTGAGAGATACTTTGTTGAGCCTGCCTTCCTTGATCGAGCAAGGAGACCTCTTTTACAGCAAAAAAAAATCCATCCCTGCAGAGATGAAAAAGTAGCTCAATAAGCCGTATAAATTTGTTGAACTCAATAATTGATAATGATACTCCTTTACAAGAATTACTTTTAGCTGAAGACAAGCAAATAGTACAAAGCAAAACCTTTTAAAGAATTATGCTGTCTTCAATATAAGCGAAAGCCTCCCCTTCTTATTTAGAATTTGCACTTAAATCTTATGTCACAATACACAACTCCACCAAGCACTATATTTCTGTCAGGTTAGAAGAAACCGTGATGTTTCCCACTATTCTAACCTAATTCAATTTGGAAATCATGCCAGGAGTGCATATTTTGATATTTTACGCAACACGTCACTCCAACTACTTAGAAGCAGCTACAAGAAACATGTTCCATCGATTCAACTCTACTTCAGTTAATATTTTATGTATTTTGATACAAAAAATGGATAATTTAATATAAAAGGCTCATAAGATATTTTAAAGTGAGATGTTAATTACTTTCGGTGATAAAAGGAAGTCCAACTAACTTCAACCCAAAGTTGAAAAAATGGAGAAATATAATGAACAGTGCAGGCTTAAATAAGAAGTATTCTCACCAGATTTTGCAGTCTTAGTAATCTTTTGGCACAAAGAAAATAATAGAATACCAAAGATCTAACGAAAGCCAAGACGTTTTTATTCTAATGAAAGCTCAAAGCCCCAACATTAAAAGTTGAAAATTGTGATGTGTGTGTGTGTGTGTGTGTGTGTGTGTGTGTGTGTGATTTGACTTGACAAAGCAAGAATCAAAGAGAATATAAAAAGGGCATATCAAATACTAGTGTACAATGCTCCCATCATTCCAACCTTCTAAGAAGCATCAATCTACACAGCCTTACCCTCCATAATGGTGAGGATATTATCGGTTACGCCCATGACCTTTAAGGTCACAATGAAGCAATATCAACTGTTCCACCAAGAGACACCCTTCAAAGAGAAAGCAAAGCTGAAAAATAGAAGATGTGACATTCATTGAATTCATATCATTTTCCACAACAATCCTTGAAACAGTTACGTCCACAAACACCAGAAGACTAAGGCCTAAGAAATCAGACTCCAACTAAGGTCTTCATAAATATCCAACCAAAAAGAGTATTTCCTACAATGCATCCATTCACCAGGTCCCCTGTTCCGTAACAAAGGAACTCTAAGCTACCTCTGGTCATCAAATATGCCTTTAGTTTAACTTAGTAAGGCTGAGCTGAGCACACTCTTCTACGTAGTTTTTCGCGTAGGATGTTTTCTAGGACAAGTACTGTGGTGAGTAGCTTTCCAGTTTTTCCCTTTCTCGTCGCTAATACTAGCAAGAGAATACTAGCAAGAGACAAACAACTGACATATGCTGGTTGGCAGATTATACAAGCAACAGTATATCCTTTGGAAACAAACAATTGTAGTCCTTCCCAAACCCTAAAACAATTGTTAAAAAGATTTAAAAAAAAAACAAAAAAACAGAAGCAGAATAACCAGATTGCTCATGTTCCATGTGATAACAGAAACCAATAGAAGAGAATAAGACTATAGAAGGAAGCCTAGCTTCAACCAAAAGCTTTTCAGCCTTTTCTAACCAACGTTTCAAAAATATATTAAAGAACTTCAAAATATTACTAAATTCCTCAATTAATCATTTCTAATTAATCTCAGGAAAGCTTAAAATATTGTAAAACTGGTATGGGTTCCATCATTATTCACAGTGCACAACCCCATAGAAAAGAGTGTGCCTGTGCAACGCTCCAAAAAATACAATTACATAGTACAAAAGCAAGGTGCACAGACTAACATAAAAACAATAAAACTCAATATGTTGCATCAACTAGTTTTACTAGATTGGAAGTTATCCTCCTCATTGATACAATAAATATTAATTTTGAACTTCCATAAACAATTTTTTGACAATTACTAGGTAAAAAAAAATTAAGGTTCATGGAAAGACAGCCAACCATGAGGTCCACTGGAATAAAAGAAGAGTAAGAGAACAAAGTGGCATTTCTCACTCAAATGACACATTGCTCAAACAAACCCTAGAAATAGTTGGCCATATGTGATGAAAAGATATCATCCATGCACCATACAAGCTTTGGTTAAGAGAATATAACAAGAAGAAGATACAAATTGGACAGAACATTCAAAAAAAGAAAAAACCCATGAAGACAAAGAGCCTCTAAGATTTGAAGATTTATAGTAATATTTAACCATTAACTGCTTGAAAAGCTACAAAGATAAGGGATCCACATGAAATGAAGCCAAAGCCAAGTTGGAAGATGGAGAAATGTCAAGATTAACTAGGGAAAAAGGAAAATGCACTGGAATATGCAAGAGGTGATGATTCTATATAAACATACAGAAACATATTTGCATTCCTTACAGCAACAGTGCCAGTGGATTGAATTGGAGATGTAAAAGGCAAATATGAAAAAACAAGAACAAGAAAACAGAGCAATGAGTAAAAGAGAGAGAAGAGAAAAGGAAAAAGAAAGATATGAGAGAGACGAGGGAAGAAAAGTAAGAAATCATTAAAGAGACACTAATAATAAGAAGTGCCATAGGTAAAAGAGGTTCAAAGATTGTGAAAATAGAAACCACAAAGGGAATTGAATGGAATCACAAGTGATAGGAGTATCGATGATAAAAGAAAGAGCATATAAAATGTTGGAGTGAAAAGTGTAGCAAAAAAAGAAAGAGCATAAAAAATGTTCTGATATAAGAATCGTATTTACAGAATGCAAAAATGACTATAGGACCTGAACAAAGCTTCAGAAAAGACATTAATGTATAAGAAAAGAATGCATGGTCATCATCTACTTTGGACCACTTAACTACTTCAATTGTCTACACACTTGTCAAGGTACAATTTTCTAACTAGACCTTGGAAAGGACAAACAGCATCTTATATCTCGATAGCACTATCCCTGTTTGGCTAATGTGATCAGTTGAACTAATGAAACAACTCCAAACATCCAACATCCTAAAATCACCATTTTTAATTTTATTTTTAACTCGGAGTACCTCTAACATAGTACAATACCCCAGGATGACCAACATGTTCAATCTGGTGTTGTGTATTAATTTCTAACAGTTGTTTCATGAATTTTAGCAATCTTCATTATTGAGAGCAGTTGTGGTTGTTGTTGATTGGTTAAGTTAATGACGGTAAAGTTAATATGTTCAAAAGTAGTTTTGTTAAGGACTGATTTATGTATTGATTTCACCTAATGAAAAGCAGCTCATAGGATTCTTGAACCAAATTTTCTAGAAATAGCTTATGTAAAGTTGATCCCAATAATAGGAATGAATTTTATTTTTAAGTTCTTTCCAGGAAAAGGGAACAAACCGGGGGATACTCCAGATTGATACAGAAAGTCTTAGGATTAACTGACTTTCGATTACAATGATTAGCATCATATTTTGAACACTTGGAGCATTTCCACTTGGCTCATTACCTGGAATCACAGAAAAAGAAAAGTACTTTCTGCAATTTTACGAGCATTTTCAGATCTTAAAATGATTCCTAAGCTTTATTTTTGAATAGCAATCAACAATTAGTAGATATCAAGGGAGGATCTAGTATTGGAGGATTGTCTCTAAGTGACAGTTTTCCATTTCACCACCAGAAAGTAATAAATTATACAATTTCATTTCGATTTTGCGGAACTACGTCTAGGGTTTCAACATATACATGAATGTTTTTCCCTATCGGAATTTTTCAAGATGTTAAGTCACAAAAGTTGTGAAATGTTTGTAGCATTTGTTCAGCACTCAAAGAGAAAAATATATCAAAGAACATGTTATTTGTGCAAAAGCAGATCAAGTGGAAAGAGGTTTCCAGTCTTACGTGAGCATAATAGTAAAATAATTTCCATTATCTCCTTGACGTTCTCAAATTGTTCAAAAACATACATAATATAATATAAAGCAGAGCTAGAGTGACAATCTAGGAAGGTATTGAGGCGAGTGTAGTTTGAAATTACGAATTGTAGTTTTAGTTATAGTCATTTTATTTCTGTACAGACACGTAACATTAGAATTTAAGTGAGTGTAAACAAATGAAATAGGAAGCAAAATTCCACTTACTCGCTGAAGCCTTCGTATACAGTTCCGAAAGAACCACTTCCCAAAAGACTGCCTTTGGACCAAGACCTGATTTTGCATCTAAATCTAGCGTTTGGTGAAATAATATACGTCGGATCAGTATTTGTGCTCGAAGAATCATCATCATTCGAAGTAGTAAAGGAGCAAGATTCCGATGAAATCGCAGTTTCCCCTAATCTAACTCCATCAACATCTTCTATCTGCCCAATTCCCCCACCAATCTCTCCATCTTCAATTTCATACTCATCACTCTCCTCGTCTTCATCTTCATCTTCCTCCTCATCAGACGAGCTCGTATCCTCTTCCCTAACTTTAGAAAAAGAAATTTGATTATTCCCTTCTGGCGCAAAAGCCTTCAAGATATCCCACGTCGAGCCAACATTGCCAAGATCAGGGAGCGTCATCAACGGCGGAGGAGCAAGCGCAGGTGGCCGAACTCCCTTAATCCCACCACCACCGTTAAGCCTAGCCGTAGAAACCACGACAGCAGCCGACGACGAAGACGATAATGATTTCGGAGAACTACTCAACTCAACCGCACCGCCACTACCACTTGCACAATCACCAACCCTAACCGCAGCATCAAACCTCCTTGACAACGGATCCTCTTCCAATTTCCTCGGCACACCATCAACAACGCTGCCAAACAAATCAACATCATTACTAGTCAATTGCGCACGAAGCAAACTGCAATCGGAACGAGACCTAGCTTTGCTTATCTCCCAAGCAGCAGCGGAAATGGCAAGATCGTCGGGACCGGAAAGCCCCAGCGACAAGCAAATTCGCTCGATCTCTCCGTCAATTCCTCCGATTCGAAAACTCGTTCGATCATCAGAGTAAGGGGAGATATCCAGGGATCGAGTCCGAAGAGACGAAGAAGAATCCTCGGAGGACGAGGGATCGTAGTCGATGTTCTTGATCGCGTTTCGTCGCTCTAGCTTCGGCTTATTCCTTCCTCGTTGCTGCTGTTTCTGCTTCTGCTTCGAGTCCATGTTTCTCATATTACCATACTTACTACTGCTATCTTTCAACATCCAACGCAGATGATTCATATGTACTGCCACTCCAGAGCGGAGACGCTGCAACCTCCATTCCTGCTAACAATGACTATCAACTACGCAAAACCACTGCATGCTTCAATTTCGCGGTTGTTCGTTCGTTTGTCGTGGAGTTTGGGTTTTGATTGTGTCGTTCTACGCTTGTCTGGAGCGAGTATCTTGAATCTCACTTTTCGCTGTGCTTGGGAGCATCGGTGTTTGAAGTAATCGACCAGAGGGGAGTGACACGGTGGACTGATAGTCTTTTAGGAGACACGTGGCGGGATTATGAGAAGTGGCGTCAGTTTATTTTATGTGCAGTGTTCTGTCGTTGGCGCTTGAAAGGTTGACAAAAGGTTTCGGGCGAGGAGACCGCGCGTGGACCAGTAAACGCCGGTCGAACGGGAAGAGGAAAAACGCGGTACGGCACGAATGAGCCGTCGCAGACCGGCTTTCAACCGGTTTTCTACTGTTCAATTTCTAAAAGCGACGTTATATCTTATATGCTCGTGTTTGAACAGAGACTATTCAAACGATTGTGATTGATTTTTCCTTTTTTTTTTTTTTAATTATTAAATTTTTGCCCTTTATAGGAACTAAAAATATTGTATAACTTATTATATGTAATTGAAAAATATTTGACGGTTTTTCTTTTGTCCGACATTGAGTTGCATATCCTTCTAAAAACCTTTAAAACTATCAGAATCTCATTCACAAACCCTGATAAAATTTAGACATTTGCAACTTTTAATTTGAAATGAATTAAATGAGTTATATAACTTGTTCTAAGTTAATTAGGACCAATTCAATGCATTTGTTTTTCATCCAACACTTAAATGAATTTAAATATTATCTAAAAAACCCTCTTAACCACTAAAACCTCAGTAACACACCCAATAAAACCCTTGTTTAAAACATCTGGCTTGAAATGAATTTAAAAGACTATTATATCTTGTTTAATGTTATTGGGATCAATTTGATGTTTTTTCATTCAACTATGGAACTTACAATTTAAAACAAAACTAAAAGGGTTTCATATCATGTTATATACTATTGGTGCTAATTCTATAATGTTTGCTTTTGTCAACACTTGGGCTGAGTTCCAATATATTTCATTTGCTCCGGTGGATTCTTGGCACTTCAA
>JAJIYU010011313.1:0-15372 GCA_030144865.1 Tinospora cordifolia
CCCACCGCCATTTTGGGCGCTGGTTTGCCGTAGGAGCCTAAAGACAGCGTCTCAAAACACTATTTGTAAGCCTTTTTTTGGAATTGTGGTGCAAAACAGATACCGACCCGCGTGGCCTCCTAATAGCAGTGTTGCTGTACGCTATTCGTATCCAAACCGCACTCATGACTAAATTGACGTCTCTCTCTCTCTCTCTCTAAATGGACCCCTCCATCTAATGAACCTGCTATGCACAGATTCGCGGGAGAATCACGGAAAGTGGGAGTTTCTTCTTCGTGTCGCTCGCATGCGTTCATCAGTCCCTAATTGAATCGAGTCTATTTAATTTTCAGTGCTTGTTCGTTTGTATACAGGTGGTTAAACATGGTGAATATAAGTTCTCCTCTGGTGGACATGTTAAGAGATGAGCTTCCTCTCCAACAAGAATCTCTCTATTTATCATCAGATCTTCGCACTGGTCTTGTTCTTGTCGATGTCATCAATGGCTTCTGCACTGTTGGTGCTGGCAATCTGGTCGCTTTATGCTCCCTTTCCTCTTTTCGCTCTCTTGTTTCTTTTCATTAAAAAACGATGAAGAAATTCAATTTGTTATTTGTTTGTTTGTTTGATTTACTACCTTTCAGGCTCCGAAAGAACCAAACAGCCAAATCTCTGAAATGGTGGACGAATCGGTGAGGTTAGCCAGAGGATTCTGTGATAGAAAATGGCCTGTTCTAGCATTTATTGACACTCATCATCCCGATAAACCAGAGCATCCTTATCCTCCTCATTGCTTGATTGGAACCGATGAATCAAATCTGGTTCCGTCTCTGCAATGGTTGGAGAATGAATCCAACGTAGTTCTAAGACGCAAAGAATGCATCGATGGATATATAGGTTCGGTTGAGGAAGACGGATCAAATGTGGTCGTTGATTGGGTGAAATCCAATGAGATTGAAGTTGTATGTTGCTGTTGCCCTTCGTTTAATTTCCAGTTCTATATTTTTTTTTCTCCTCTATTTAGTTTCTGATTTCGGAATCCGGGATTTGTGAAGCTTCTGGTTGCAGGGATATGCACCGATATTTGTGTTTTTGATTTTGTGGCTTCGGCTTTATCTGCGAGGAATCGTGGTTTTCTTCAACCTGTGAAGGATGTGCTTGTGTATTCTCGAGGCTGTGCTACTTTTGATTTTCCGACTGACGTGGCCAGAAACACCAAAGGAGCTTTACCTCATCCGCAGGTACGCGTCCCACCCAGCAGCTTCTCAACCTGTAATAATGGTCTTTTTAGTGTTATTGAGAAATGCCCTACACCTCCAACTGGTTTCAACGTACTTTGATACGATAAAAATTGTCCAATTTGATTATGTTCGACAAATTGTATCATAGTGCACCAAAGCACACATTTGTTCGTGAAATCTTTAGCCAAGTTTTTGAGAATTTGTGTCAGAATTGATTTGACAAAGTTTTAAGCTGCTTTTCTGCTACCTAATGCATCCATCTTCCTATATTTGAAATTAGAACCCCGGACCAGATGTTTAGATGGTTGTGTAATAAATCATTAAAAAATAAATTTTTGAGATAGATTAAAGGAACCTTGATCCCTTGGTTTCATTTGAATATGTTTTTCTATTTATAGTAATGCTATTTAAGAAAAGCGAGGCATGCGGAGGAACTGTATTTTTTTTAAATTGAGTGAAAGTTTCAAAATATCTGTGTTATATGACTGCAAGCACGGGATACTATTATATACCATATATGTGATGAGGTATCTTCAACTTCGAGCTGTCTATATTGTATGATGTTTATCTTTGTCTTGTTGCTTGATCTTCAGAATGGAAATGGAAGTTTTAATGTTTTTTATTTTTTTCAAGTGACAGTGACCTCATCTATTTGTCTTTTATCATTTCCGCACCCTTTCAATGTCATGATTTTTTTGTTTTTTTTTTGAAAAGAGACTATTATATTAATAATAACATTTCAATGTAATGATATAGATCATAATCTCATTAATGACAAAGACTTTTATTTTTTTAAAATTTATTCTTTGTAACTTAGACATTAATAAGTCCTTTATGTTCACTGCAGGAACTAATGCATCATATGGGCCTTTACATGGCAAAGGAGAGAGGAGCTAAACTAGTACAGGAAGTTTCATTTAAGCCATTGGAAAAGCCATGATCCACCGGAACCCTTTTACTATGGTTCTGCTACAAGAACCTGTATGCTTGTGAGGTTGCCTTCCTTATTAAAATTGCTTTTCTGCTTTACGTATCATGCCTATCGCAAACATGTCTACTGTAAACAATATCCTAACAACATGCTGTAATACCTGACTTTATTCTTAAGGAGCTAAATATCAATTTCTTGTTTGTGAGTAACCCTTAGCTTCAAATGTCACCTTATAACATAGTTGATTAGATCCTGTACATTATGTCATCTGCTTGAACTCTTTTTACAAGAGGGCATTCATTTGCATTTTTGGTGATTAAATAAGGAACTGCACATATTCAAAGTAAGGAAATAGTGTTGAACATTTGTAATTCTCATTCTTAGAGTAGAATAATTTGATAAAATTCCTGCATCCCACATCATTAATGTCAGAGTATAGTGGCAAGAAGCTTTCAATATATCTACTTGGAAGCAGATCAAATAATTTCAGTGTGTGTGTCTCTTTCAATAAGGTGAAGGTCTACGGAGGAGAATGAAGCAGATCCAATAATGTCCATGTTCAGAGTATCAGGGAATTTTCCATTTCAAAAATTAAAACTATGAAAAGGAAAATAAAGAAAGAAAAAAGTTTTTGGTCTTCATAACCACTTGTTTAGGAATCTAGCTGAAGTTTTCCAAAAGTCTAGGAACAAAAAAAGAAATGTTCTCTTCCAAAAACAAAATAAAAAAATAAAAATAAAATCTTTTAAATAAATTAACTGTATTAAATTTAGAGGGTAAGGTCACATTGCAAATCACTATATTGTTTCTGCAATGCTGGGCTCATGCATGAGAAGAGTGAAGGCTTATGCTTCTTAGCTTTGACACCAAAGAGGAAAGACCTCAAAGGAATTCTTGTCCGGCTCAGTGAATATTTAACATTGGCATTATGGTTCTTGGGGTTTGAAAACTTGAAGTCCTCATCCATAGTTGTCAGCGTCTTCTCAATTTCAAGCTGGAATCCATTCACAAGATCTAGACCTGCTTGCAATTCATCTGCAACCTTGTTATTCTCTTGCTGCATATTTAAAACCTCCCCCAGGAACTTAGCAGCTTGATAACCAGAGAACTCGGGGTTTTCACTTCTAGTGCTAGTCTTCGAGGCTCTTGATATCTCTTCTTGCATGACACACAAAGATGACAATCTATACTTGAGTTCATCTTTTAATAACATGTTCTGCTCCAACCAGACCCCCAATTCAGTTTGTATCTCTCTCATATGCTGGTAGATTGGTCGCACATCTGATTTAATAGACTCATGTAAAGTAGTTGTATTGCCATTGTGCTTCTTCTGGTTTTCCTTCACTCTCAAGAACTCAGCCCGCAGATCCTGTGTTTCAGTCTTGAATTTCTGTATCTGATTAAAGGATGTGCTGAACCTCAGCCAGAACTTCAGATTCTCCTCTAGAAGTTCATCAATGTCCCTTCTGAATTTTTCTTCAATGGTTGGAAAATCACGGGGCTCATCAACAATGATTTTCTTCTTCTCTTCCCATTCTGTGCTTGCCGCATTGTTTTGCATCCCAGCATCCTTGTTTTCACCATGTACCATGTTGGAGGAATGCTTGTCTAGATTAACAGTTGCGCTACTGCATGGCTGAGAGGTTAATCCTTCTGCCATTCTTTCCTGGAAAACACTCTGTTTTGATTCGTCTTGTTTGGTTAAGCCAGTGTAATCACCACTTGTTTGCAGGACCTCTAACTTTTGACGTAAACTTTGAATCTCCTCGTCCTTCATTGTGTTTGAGTTCTTTACATCTCGAAGCTGCATTAGCACTTCAAAGACACTTTCCCTGCTTTGCTTCTCAACTTCATGCAGCTCCCTTTTGGCTTCTTTGTATTTCCGAAGAATCACAGTGTACTCTTCCAATAGAATCTTTTCTTTGTCGTTTAACCCATTTATTAAAAGCTGCTGCCAGTTTGGTGTATCTTCCGAGATTGTGGACTGTTGCTGCTTTTCAGGATGGAGATTTGCATGTACTGTTTGAGATAATCTAGATTTACCAATTCCATTCGGTTGATCTGATTCCTGAACTTTTCCAGATAGACTGTCACCTATGGCAGGTGCTTCAAGACCTTCTTCTAGATCATTCACACTAATATCAGTAATTGTCTTTTCGTCTTCGGTTATTCTTTCTTCTTCTTTACCAGGATAAACAGATGTAGTAATTGCATCTTGCTCTTTATGTTTTTCATGTGATTCCACTGCTATGCTTCCTTCTGCTACTGAGGAATACGTGATTTTGCTGTCCTCATCCAGCTGTTTCACGCACTTCAGTTTCTCAGAAAGGAGATTGAGGTTACAGTGTGCTTCAGTGAAATGTGTTTGTAGGTTGTTTCTTTGATCTTCAAAATTCTTGTTAAGATCCCGAGCTGCTCGCAACTTATCCTCCAATTCTCTTATCTTGCCATTTGAATCATTTGAGTCCTTGATTATTGCTGCTCTCTCATCTTCCAAGCTCTTCAAATGTGCATGAAGCTCATCAGTTTCTGATCTCAATCTCTTTATCAGAGCAGTCTGAGATGAGACTGCTGTTTCTAAGCTAATAACTTTAGTAACAAGCTCATCAATCTTCTCTGCCATTTCCGTTACATTAATCGATGAACCAGAACTTAATTCAAAATATTCCCTTATCTTGCTACGGATGGACTCTGATTCAACTTTGTCTTGCTTCAGATCACCACTCGCTTCTTGGTTCAAATCTTCCTGGGTTGAGCTGCCATCAAGAAATTCTCTCTGAGGAAGATTCTGTTGATCTCTCTTCTCCTGAAAAAGCTCGAGTTTGAGAGCATCCAGCTTCCTGTGTGCATCATTTATTCTTTGGCACTCTACAGCTGCTTCTTCAGCTGATTTCTCTTGCTTCTTCTGCAACTGTACCAAAGTATCTTGGCAGGATTTCAAGGCCTTGTATGCCATCAAACTCCTGGCTTCATTATCTTCAATGACTGTACCTACATTAAACTCATCTTGCAAGCTGGAAACCTTCTCTTGCATTTCAGTTATCTCCTTCTCAATCTCCCAATACTTTGCGAGTCCATTTTCACACGAGCTCTTGATGAACTCCTTCTCAGTCTGTAGTGCCAAAATCCCTTTCTGAAGTTTATCAATCTCTTCTAGTGCTTCATCTTTGCTTATCTGACTGGTAATAGTGTTCTTTGGTTGCATTTTCTTTATAGGCTTCCTAGGAGAGCCTTCTGCGTCCTTCTTGAAAGACCTAAAAATCTTTGGGAGGCTTCCTTTTGGGACTTCAGGCAGTCCGGTGGGATCTTGGCTAGGATTGAAGGGATTAGAAGATGATTCTTTTAAAGAAACACCTTCTTCTTCTTCTTCCTCTTCATCCATTGCAAACTGCACTTTCTCAGGAAATACAGTAGCAATTGTATGATTGGCTTTGTGTAGCTCGCCTGAAATGTGATCATACCTCTCAGCTAAAGCTCGGTATGCTCGGAAAGCTTCTTCCACAAAGCTTATCAATTCTGGCCTCTTCCTGTAGTACATCTCTGCTCTCTTTGCAAAAGAGTCCCCATCCTCATCAATTAGTTTAAGCATATGTCTTACCTTTTCTTCCATATCTGCAATATCACAAACTATTGTTTATGAAAAAACCAGCAGCTCTCAATGTGTGATTGTCATTATAATATTTGATGTTTACGGCTGGTGATGGTTTCAGTGTAAGCATTGATGTAATGGAATAATCAATTTCACTTGATGCTTAAAGATATGCACAAATGGCAGCCAATCTCAATGAATCCGTTTTCATAAAGTATGAGATTTGATGCGAATGATCTAAAAGATAAATCATAATTCCAACATTATATGGAATGTCACAGCCAAATAATGAGAAAGGTAGCACAGATCCCGTCTCTCTAAATTAAACATAGAGAAAGAAGACAAGGTTGAATTCTAGAAATCCATGTGGGGTGGGATTATATTATTGCCATGACAATGTTCAATGGGGACAATGGAAGAAAAAACAAAGACCCGCAGATTTCTACGTTGTGTTTTTGCTTGTTGATGGAATCAATTCAATCACAATTCTTAACCCAATTATATGGTTTTAAAGAAAAGCGGAAGTACAATTCACCTTGAAGATTGTGTTGGAGCCATTTGGATTGTTTAGTCCTGATGTGGCTTGCCCACCACCAGGAATATGCATTGGTAGCGGCTCTCTGCAACATCTCAGACCTTTCCCTTCTTCCTTCTGCCTTGTCACCTTTGATATGTGTTTTTTCTCTGGGTTGGTTGCCTTCTTTCTACGCGCCTTGCTCAAAACATAGTATCATGGTGATTGATGAAGGAAGAAAGATGATGAAAGCAGGTGTAATTGTTTCTGGGCAACCATGGAGAAAGGAAGATCAGCCTGAAAAGTGAGAGAAAGAGTCAGGGGCCGCCCGGGAATGGTGGAATGACACTTGTGAAAAGCCGAAGCTGCTCATTTTACAAGGTGCATCTCATCTCACCTTTTCGACTTTAATTTTATTTCATTCACAATAAAGAGGAGGAGAATTATTTTATTTTATTTTATATCATTAATTAGAAATCTATTCATTTTTTTTTTTTAAAGTTTTTCAACAACAAATCAAACCTTAGGAATGATCTGTTTCTGATTCCTTTTCTTTTCTTTTCCTTTTTCCTTTTTTTCCTTTTTCTTTTTTGCTCGAGCGACGGGTAGTTAAGATTGCTAATAATTCGGGATGAAAGTTTTTTCTTTTTATTTTTCAAAAAAAAAAATCAAGTAAAATCCTTCGAAAATAATCTTCTAAATTTAGATGTTTGCAACTCCCGTGCCAATTAAATTATGGACCATTTTACGCTGCCAATAAGTCCTAATTTCTTGGCCTTAGTGCTATTATAATCACATTTAAAAGAATTGAGATATTATCAGTGTCAAGAAATTTACTACTTAAATGTTATGCAATAAACAATTAAGTTAAAATTTGTTTTCTCCAGTGCTTTTGTTGAGTAAATATTATAATAAAGTCTTAAGTATATATATATATATATATCAAATTAAGTTCAATATTTATTTATATTATAAAATAATAAATAACAGTCCCATCAGAACCTTAGGGAAATTTATTTTTAACTGACTTTTCTTTTCTATGTTATGTGACAGTTAATTCTTTAATATTTTCTTTAAAAAGCCAAAGAAGCGAAAAAGGAAAGAAAATTCACAACTCTTAACTCAATGGCCCATCCTTTCTTTTCTTTTCTTTTCTTTCTTTCTATTTTTTTAAATTTTTTTTTAATGGTTAGAAGAAATTTAGGGGACTGGAAAGGTAGCATTAAACGTGGATTGGAAAAATAAATAAATAAATAAAATGAAATAAACTAGAAAGAAGACCTGTCTGACATTTAGCTGGTCTAATAATTATTCAGCAACTTTGTTGAATAGTCTGGACAACAGAAAAAAAAAATGGTGTTGAACTCAGGGAAGCCCACAAAAACGTGTAGACGGGATTCAGCGGGGAATAAACAATTAAACACTAGGATTATTTGGACGATTATAGATTAGATTGGTTTTGAGGCGAACTGAAGGATAACATTCCCCTTGATGTTGCTGGGTGCCCACTAATTCCCCTTGATGTTGCTTTTTTTTTAAATAATATAATGTTAGTTGCTATGATGGCATCACATTGGGGGAGTGAATCAATTACAGAAATGCTTGATTATTCTCAGAAAAAAGATAATAAATCCACTTAGAGGGTTTGTTGACTTCAGGATTTTTCAGAAAACAAAATATTTGTAATGATTACAACTACCAAACTAGGTGTTTACTTCAATTTGTTTATGGTTTTTCATTTATTTAATGAACATGTATTTTTTGCTAAACTAGGCCATGGGTTCTCATTTTTTTAAAAAGGTTCTAAGACGTTCACATTTTAAATATAGGCTAAGCCAAGTTGGCTTGATAAGAGTCCTCTCTCTCTCTCTCTCTCTCTCTCTCTCTCTCTCTCTCTCTCTCTCTCTCTCTCTCTCCTCTCTCTCAGTATATAATAAGTTTTATAGAATTTCGGAACTTCCTTGCAATATTTGAGGAATTTGTTGCCTGGTTTTATTGTTGGAAAAAATATGCTTTCAATTTTATTTCTTCGAAACTTGTATTTCTTTATTGATGTTACAATGAATATTATAATGGTGTATTTATAGACACCAAATTTCTAAAGACTTTTAAACCAATTAAATAATCTCAATTTGAGATAGACTCAAATTTTCTATTTCAACTCTATCTAAACTCCTAATTACAATCCAACTTTAATAAAACTACTTTGACACAAACTCAAACTCTAGTAGACAATCTAGATTACATTTCTAGTATCTCAATAAACTAGATTATCAAAATTACATTAATTTCCTTCCATAATTTAAATTTTGTATACACCTAGTGCATTTTTCAACTTTAAAAATGGTTCGATCTTGAAAGATTTAGTAAACAAATTTGCAGCTTAATTTTCAAACTTACAATACATTAATTCAATCTCTTCGTGTTGCACTTGATGATATTGCATAATCAATATGTTTACTTCGACCATAAATCAATGAATTCTTTGTCAAATCAGAAGCTAAAACATTATTAACATAAATTGGTGTAATTTTGTCAACAAACATTTGAATCTGCTATAGAAGATTTCTCAACCAAATAGCTTGATTAAGCATAGGAAGCAACAACAACATACTCAGGTTCACATGTAGACAATGCAACAATATACTACTTCTTTGAGGACCACGAAAAAGGAGTAGATCTATAGTAAAATGCAAATCTAGATTTACTTTTTTTCTATCGTCATGATCTTCGTCCCAATCACAATTAGAATACCCAAATAGATTAGAATAAGCAACACTAGAATATAATAATCCATGATCAGATGTACCCTTAATGTAATGTAAGATACGTTTAGTTGCAACAAGATGAGACTAATTGTACAATTCCATGAATCGACTCTTCAATCCAACTTCATATAAAATATCTAGCCTCGCACATGTCAAGTAGCGTAAACTCCCAATGATTCTTTTAAAATATGTAGAATCAACTGGCGCTTCATTATTTTTTTTTTTAATATACCTGGTACCAACTTAGTGGGTGTAGAAGAAGGATTGCAATTAGACGTATTAAACTTCTTCAAGATTGTAATTAGACATATTAAACTTTTTCAAGACATTTAGGGCATATCTATACTAACTAATGGAAATGTCTCCATCATGTTGGTCAAACTCAATACCAAGAAAATATGACATGAAGCCAATATCCGTCATATCAAATTCTTCTATTATAGCCGATTTGAACTTTTGAATCATGGTTACATTGTTGCTCGTAAAAACTAAGTCATCAACAAGGCAAAAAATTAGAATGTATCAATAGATGTATCAATCTTCACATATAAGGCATGCTCAAAACCACACTTTTGGAGACCATAGGTATAAAAAAATTCATCAATTCTTTTGTTCCATGCACATGACGATTGTTTCAACCCGTATAGTTCTTTCTTTGACTTGTAGACTTTATCTTCAAGCCCCTGTTTTATATAGCTTGTTGGCTACTTCACATAAACCTCTTCATCTAAATAGCCATTTAGGAAGGTAGACTTCACATTCATGTAATAAATCTTCCAATGTTTTTATGCAACTATAACAATTAATAATCATACAGTTTCAATGTGAGCAACAAGAGCAAACACCTCTTCGAAATCAAAGTCAGGCTTATATTCATATCTTTTTACCACATGTCGTGCTTTATAATGATCAGTGTCACAATTCAGCTCCCTTTTGGTCGTAAAGTCCTACTTAACATCAATTGCTTGTTGGCATAGGGGAATGTCAACAAGCTCCCAAGTGATATTTTTTTCAATAGAATGAATCTTAGAGTCCATTACGATAACCCAATTTTCCTCTTTCATAACTTCATCAATAGTGATTGGATCATAATTAGCAAACATGGCATATTACACTAAGTTGTCATTGTTATTAGTGAAATTATCAAAATAATCTTAAAATCTTGCAATCTGATAAGTGGCTGGCCAGTACATTGAGGCCTTCTACTAGTAGCAATTATATTTGTATTAGTGCTCAAAGGAACACTAACAGAGGTGGATGTGTCATCATCAAAAGAAATAACTAGACGGAGCTAAACTGTAATATCTCAAAGTTTCAGAATAAAAAAATACAACCATGCAACTACTGCAGTACCCAAAACTGGTATTGTGGTAGTGCATCGCGGATTGGGAAATACGAATTTCGTGTGGGTACCGCGGTGTTGGTTAGGGCATTGTGGTACTGCAATTGAATTTCATGATTTTGGGATGTCGACATGGTACTGCAGTACCGAGAACATGATACTTCAGTTCTACGATTAGAAAACTCAAGATTTTTGGGCAAACAAGACATTGTGGGGTTGGGATGCAGTACTACGATTAAAAATAGTCCTAATACCACATTACTAGGAAGAGATACCATGGTACCACGATAAAAACTGACTATATATAGGTTTAAAATGTGCGAAAACCCTATATTATCAATTACCCCACTAGCAGTAGCACACTCTCGTCTCTATTTCTAATTATATAGGTTTATTAATTTTTTCAATTATTAACTAATTAGAAAATTAATAAATTGAGCACTTATGTCCAATTTTGAGTCCAATTACATATTTATAATATTCTTAACACTTAAAAGTATTTATTTATTTAATTAAAAATTTTCAATTACTTTCAATTAATTCAATTAAATGGGTAAAATTAGAACAAATTGATAAAATTATAGTATTTTCATTAAAAATCTAAGAAAATACATAGGAGTGTAACATCGAATAATAGGGGTTGTTACAATCATCGATAAAAGTGAGGAAGTATTTGTTTCCTCTATTAATGGTAGTCTGCATCGGACCACATACATCAGAATGAATCACATTCAAAAGATTAACAAGAGGATAAGGTTGCAAATGATTGTCAATGTTCTTTACCAAGAATACAACCTTCACAAAATTATTTTGTACGATTTATAACAAGTAACCTTTTTACCAATTTTTTTATTATGAGCCAACAATTTCAAATTATTAAAATTCAAGTGCATGTATCTCAAGTATCACAACTATAACTCTTAGTAATAATAGTTTAAAAACAAGGGTAAGTATCAGGCAAGCCATGGTGAGGTTTCATGGTTAGTTTGTTTTAGGTCAAAAGTAAGAGTTCAAGCGAAAAAAATGATTAGGTTTTGAGGGTTTTTTATCTAGTTTTATTTTGGGGGTTTGTTGTTGGTTTTTGGGACGTTACCAAGAGTAGAATAGGTATTGGAATAAATCTTATGATAGTGAAGTTAAGGTGATTTGATGGCGGTTGAGAGAAGAAGAAGAAGAAGAAAAACATAAAGAATACAAATTCTTTTTTTATACCTTGTTGTTTTTCCTTTGATCCAATCCATGTCATTTTTCTATGGTTTTCTAAGGAGACATGATGGAAAATGAAAAAAAAAAAATCAAGTCTTTGAGTGTGCCAAAAAGAAAAGAAAGACGAACAATTTAGGGGCTTAAGTATAAATGAAGAGAATTGAAGCTTTGGTTGTGAATATTCTTCCCAAAAACAACTCACCATGAGATTTCTATGTAATTAGATCCTATTTCATTTCCTATCTTTGGAAATAATTTGAATAACAAATCCTCCCATTATGACCATTCTACGAGAATATTTTCCATATTACTTGTGATCATGAATATCTCAAAGTATCAATTGTAGTTGAATTTCAATTTTGGACACTTAATTTTAATTAATGACTCCATGGTCTTAGGTGTAACTTAATTCTATGAGACCATTGTTAAAAAGGTGCCAATTTTCTTGGCTCAATATAATGTAGATTATTTTTTAATTAATTTAATGTACATTATATTAATCCATATTCATAGCTCAAGATCATTGTTAAACTATTCTCTTTAACTTTTTTTTCCCACTAGATTGATCACTTATGATTACTTCCACACAAATATTATTCATTTGTGAAACAAAAAGTGATTTGTTGAGATTTGAACTTAGAACCTCTTGTTTTATATAATATTAATTTAACCACTAAATTGTTGAGTCATTCTTATAATTAAAGTATTTTATTTTATTATTAATACTTTGGAATTTAGTTTTGAAATTTTAGTTTACTTAGACAATATCAATCTTGAATTTATGATTGTTTATAGATAAATAATATTTAATATTTATTTATTTATTCCTTCAGGTTGGAAATAATCGATATATTTATGAAGATTTTGTTTTATTTGAAAATTCTGAAATTTTATAGGTTGTTACACTCAATATGCATCCTGCATATATATATATATGTATATAACCAAAAAAGAAAAAGTATACAATGATATTTACAACTTAATGTCCCTTCCTTGTAGGGTGTTTGGCCACACCAATAGATATTGTAAAATCCTTAAAAAGATTATTGGTAAATAAATTAATAAAATAAAATATATAAAATAATATTGTTTATTATAATTATAATCATTGAATAAATAAATAAATAATTTAGTCAATTAATGAAAGAAAATAATTGAAGGACTATATAATTCTTTGTATTTATATTTCTTCTTCTTAGATTCTCTTAATTATTATTTTTTTTCCTTTAAATTCATTTTCTTAGAGAAAATTCTCAACTCGAATGATCAATCTATTCAAACTAATTTAGGTTAGCCAAGTTTGAGTCTCATTTTTTTCTGACCCAAACTAGTTTGAGTTGGATTATCTTTTGGTTTGAACCCAACCTAACATATAACACCATAATTTGAGATATTAAAGAATTATCAACATTCAACTTTCTGAAGATTAAAGTTAATTTTTATTAGTATTGGGTTTACTCAATTATCCATGTTCATTTTATCACGTCAGATTCCATTAGAGACCATGCTTATTGTTATGTAATCAGTCCCTAAATTTATAAGCAACATGATACCCTATATTACAAGCTAGGAAAGCTTTATAGCTTCTTCTCAACATCGACGGATATATTCTTTGTTTTCAATTTTATATGAGTGTGGCTAAAATCACCTCGAAATTAGATCTTTTCACCCCAATTCTTAAGTTCACCCCTTTTGACTTTTAAACATTGATATATTCACCCCATATTTTTGTAAAAAATTAAAACTACCCATATTTAATATCTAACTAACCTAAACTAATCTAATTACTCATCATCTTCACCACTCACCACCATCGACCGGCACCCCACGGACAAAACATTGATTTCATACCAAAAACCACCGTTTTAGTGCCAAATACTTACAGAAATCTATTACACAGGCTTTCAAGAGTTATTTTATAGCTGTTGCGACGCCAAATCTATAGTTTTGCGGAATAAATCTCTTCGCCGGATTTCAACAAATCTTCGAAAAAAAGACACAGATCTGGTAAGATTCGTAGTTTATTTTTATTTAAAAGTTATTTTTTCATAGTCTAGACAATGCAAGCTTCGATTTGGTATATGAATCATGAGCAATGGGCTCATCATTGCTTCGATTCGGTCTCCACCCTGTACGGCCGAAAGTCAAGGCAGTGTCTTGGCCAACGGGCCAAAACCTAATGAAGAGTCTAGGCCATGGTGGGTGAGACTATTTATTCAGTTTTGGCCATCTTGGTCGAGACTGTTTACTGTGTCTCGGCCAAGGTGTCCGAGACTGTTTCTTCTGTGTCGGCCACCGTGGCCGAGACTCTCTCTTTTGTCTTGGCCATCAGGGCTGAGACTCTCCTTAGGGTTGTTACAATTGGTTAAGACCCAAAGTTGAGAATTGTTTATTATAGTTTTTGATTCATAGGGTTATTTTCATTTGAATATTGTAATAAATTAATGATTAGTTCTTTTTTTTTGCAGAAATGCCACCAAAAAAGACAAATGTGTCAAGAAATAAACCAAGTAATGAGTCAGAAAGTGCATCTTCTTCTAGGCCCCCATTGACGGCATCACGGAGGCGAGTTATGGTGGTTGCAAGATCTAATATACCTTCAGTTAGTGAAACCTCATCCCATTATTCACAACAAGAAGAAGAAGTTGAGGAACATAAAATAGGCCAGCTTCATGAAGAACATGAAGAAAGTGAAAATGTTTTTGGACCTTTTCTTGGTGGTCCGTCTAATCCGTCAGTTTTTAAAAGCTTTAAGCACCATGTTGCTACTGTAGTATGAAATAATGAGGTGAATTTTATTCTTTAGTATTTTCTTTTCTCAACTATAAATGTTAATAATAATTTTTTGAAAGAAAAGTTTTTTTGAGTGCAACATTGAAGCCCACTAAAATGTATCAACCATGGGAATATGATCAAGTCTTGGGACCTTGAATGTCACCCAGAACAAGCTCGCCTATAGGAGTTGATCAATAGATCCAGACTGAGCCCACTGATCACATGTTCCTATGGCTATGCTAATATGACACTTATTTCGACCTTTGTTGAGAGATGGCAGCCAGAGACGAACACATTTTACCTCCCAAACGGTGAGATGTCGATTATACTTGATGATGTCTGCATTCTTCTTAGCATTCCAATGATGGGCAAATCAATTTTAGTAAAATCGATAAAGTTTGATGGTGTTGTGCAGTTGGTATGTGAGTGCCTTGATGTTGTTGAAGAAGAAGCTATTGAAGAGATTAGAACGGCTAAAGGGCTCACAACAAGCAAAAGATGGCTAAGAAATCTCTTTGATACATCCAAAGGATGCAAATGAATAGTGTTGAAGCAACTGCCAGAGTTTTTCTTTTGTATCTACTGGGCAGTACACTGTTTACCGATAAGAATGGTACCCGAGTTCACGTCTCCTTCCTTCAACTTTTAAAGAATTTGGACACTATCAGGTCATATGCGCGGGGAGCAGCCACTCTTGCATTTTTGTACTGCCAGCTTGGTAGTGCTTCATGAGTTGAGGTCTGTCAGGTTGTAGGGTATCTCACCCTACTTGAGATATATTTGTCACCCTTGTAAAGATCAAAACTTTGTGTTTTGCTATATGCATTTGTGTATCATGGTTGTTGATTTTTTAATTTCTATAGGGTTGGATATATGACCATTTCTTTTTTACCCGTCCACGTGTCAATCCCCACTACTACAATAATTTGCTGCACATTATGATGTGGACCCAAAGGATGGAGATGGGTGTTAATGATGAATACATGTCTACACTTTGTTGAACAATCAACCAGTTACATCCTCACGA
>JAJIYU010011314.1:0-15369 GCA_030144865.1 Tinospora cordifolia
TTATTATTATTATTAATTTATCAATCAAAAGTATTGGACATGCAAAAGGAACTTATTTATAGTCTAAAATGAAGGAGATGAGATTAATTAAAAATTTAAAGGATAAAACGATCATGAAGATTAGTGAAGATATTCCCAATCCAAGTATTTTTCCCGAACACAATCTCTTTATCATTAAAGTAAAAGCTCGGAGATTAGGTTCCACGGATTAAATACCTAATCTTTTCATCATCTTTTTATATACATATGTATTTATTTTTTATAACACATATATTCTTGCATAATTCTCTCATAATTAAAGGTCAAGGCCGTCTCGTACTAATTAATTATGCATTGACCCACCCATAATTCCTTCTTTTCTCATACTTAATTTTGCCTCTCACTTCTTTTACAAGGATGCTTAGCTAAAAGAAAAGCGTGTGCATTGATTATATATAATTAATAAACACAACAATAATGCCATCACATTATTCTCATAAACCAACTTTAAATAATTACAAAAATCACCTTGAAGATCAACACTTCTTCTTCTTGATCATCGACCATTGCTCGCACCAAAAGTGCTTCATTCCTAGCCGACTCAGTGTAAGATTCTAAGATAACAATCTCCGAGTTATGCCCATATTCATTATTTTCACCGTCATCTTCGTCGTATCTTATAATTCTCCGTCGAGCTGAAATGAATTTTTGACAACGTTGTGATGATAATAGATATTTGGTGGGAAAGGAAAGGTTTGTATGTAGTGTTTGGGATGAAATTATTTTTGGGAAAAATGGTTGAGATGGGCTGGAAATTAGGGTTGCAAGTTGAAACTTTAAGATACCAAAAGAAGAAGAAGAAGCTAGCATGACTGAGGAGAAAGATTGAACTTGGAAAGAGCTATCATTGAGATAAGGTACTAGTGGTGCATATTATAAGCTACCATTTGATATTTTTTAGTTGCAAGATTCCCCCTTACGCAGTGTAATCTATATATATATGTGTGTGTAGTGCATTGCATGCACGTGCTGCGCTTTTTGGCTTTCCACGGCATTCAAGAACCAGACGCCCAGCCGGTTCTTGCGGCGACTCGGTTCAAAAAATCAGCATTTTCTGAATTTATTTTTATTTTTGTCCATCTGTAGAGAAAATTACCATATCTTGATTTATTCATTTTTTAATCACAAAGAGATTTAAAAAAAAAAAAAAAAAAGCTCAAGAGAAGATTAAAACTTGAACCATTTTCTTATTACAAGGGTTGAAATTAGGCCAGATTGGGTCTAATCTTGCCTTTTTGATATTGGACTCGACCTGAACCAACTTTGGAAGTATACTCAACCCGACCCGATGCGGCCAAAATGGTCAGCTTTAGTCAGGTCAGGTCGGATAGACACAGATTGCATGACTTATACCTGTACTTATTATCACTGAAACAATGCACTAATTAATATCTATAATGATTCTAAATTTATCCAAAAAATATATATTTTGTTGAAATGAATATATGTAAAAGTGCTGTTTAATTAAAAGTTAAAAAGAATAAATAGGATGATAATTTTAAAAAATAAAAATTACTATAATTTACCAATTTCTAGTAGTTGACATTTTGAGACTTCCTTTCCCACTAAAATCTTCCACGTACCAGTATTCAACTAATAAGACCCATTTAAGTTACTTGATGGATTCCTATTCTTTTGAGATAGTTAAAGAACAAAACAGAATAGAATCTTTCAAGAATTTGAATGGCCAGAATCAGTTTATCAAACCAGTCTCTCCCTCTCTCACAATTTTTTTGTTTAATTTCTTGGCCTTTTTAAAAGTAAGAAAATAAAAATAAAATTTCACAAAATTGGTTTACACGATATGATTCCATGGGACCCACCTCAGCCATTCCCAACCCGTCCGGCCCTCAAAACAACCAAAAGCTGTAACGTGGGCCCCCCAACAAACCGCCCCAAATCAAAGAGATAATATGTTCTTAAGCCGCCAAGCCGAAAGTAACGAAAGTCTAATCTCAGGCCGAGCTAAAGCCGACATTGGGCCGGCTCAAGCCAAGCCCAGCCAAGCCAGTGGAGTCGGCCCTGGTATTATTGGTTAAGAAATGCACGCGAAGCTCTCCGTGGGCCCGCCACTCTCATCACGCACAGCACAAGATTTACCAGCTAAATAAAACCCACAAAACATATTAAATTTTGGCAAAGGAAGTGATCCAATACACCTTATCCGTACTGAAAAAAGCTGACCCACCCAATGGAGTTTGATCTCCTTGAAGTGTGCAGATAGAATCGTAACGGATGGTAGATATAGAAAGTAAGTTAATATTATAGGACAGATGATACAGTATATTGTCCGGAAAAGACCAACAAAGAAACAATATAAATATATATATTATATAAAATCTAAATAAAGACAGTATTGATGGGCTTTCTTTCACTGGCTGCTCTCTCTCTCTCTCTCTCTCTCTCTCTCTCTCTCTCTTTTCGTCTGTTTATTATTATTAAATACTCTTAAATCCATTCTTATTATTTCCTTCTTCTTCTTCTGAATTTCTTATCTTTCTGTTGTTGTTGCTTCTTGCTTTCGCTTGCTAGTTTCAATGTTGTGTGTGCCCTAAAACTGGATGGATTTCTGATGAACTGACGAGAATAAGTGCTGAATTTAACCTAGGAACTCGGTTATCCGAAATCTGAACCGAAGATTGAAGAAGGTACTACAGTGATTCGGTTTCAGATCTGACCGAAGTCTGATCGGGAAAAGTGGTTTGAAGCGAGGAGGTTTGGGTTTTTCAGGAGCGTTTGAGGTTTTACTGGAGTAGATCCGGCGTGAAATGGTGTTGACGTTATGTGTGTCAAGATCTGGTCACGGAGTTCGAAGGAGGAATCCGCCATGGCCTAGGATCTGCGAGTCTTGAGTTTGTTTGGACCGGAAGTGGAAATTTCTGGCGTTTTGAGGATTGAAGTGATGGAGAACGGGCAGAAATTGCAGGTTTCGACCTTAAGCACCACCGGGAGTAGCTACGGATCGTGCAAAACGGATGATGTGTCTAATCAGTTTCCGGTTGGGCTTAGAGTTCTTGTCGTGGATGATGACACCACTTGCCTTAGGATCTTGGAGCAGATGCTGCGGAATTGCATGTATCACGGTATGCCTGTCATGGTTTTTTGGCTTGCTGCTCCGTTTTTGCTTTGATCAAATGGATATGCGTTTGTATTGTTATTGTTGAAGTAGTAGCATCTGTGATGACTAGGTTATAAAAAGAGTAAAAACTTAAGTTAATTTGAATTTTCTTGTATGTGTACTGGAGATGATTATGACCTAGGCGCGGCCTTATCTTTATATGCATCAGTTTATGTCGTTATGTTCTGTTTTAGAGTAGTTGAAATTTTTAGGCTCCTGAAGATACATATGATGAAGTTGGGAGCACACTTTTAAGTCATAATAAATTTACGTTGACAGATAATTGTTAGTGCTCTTTAAGTCGAGGACAAGGATTTGTTGAAATGTGCTGCTCTCACTTGCACTCAAGTTCGTTTGGCTTATTTGATTTTCTTGTATGGTCAGGCTTGAAGATGAGGTTTTGTGAGTTTCTTCTGTTCAACCTGTTGACTTAGGCTCCCCCTGATAGTTTCCTCCAAAAAAACAAAAGTTTACTGTTCCTGCTTTACGTGCTTTACGTGCAGCAACTTATTGTAGTTGGCTGAAACTCTCCTTTGGAACAATTCATTAGGCAAAATATGTCAGGGAATGCATTTTGATGTTGAGTTTATTTGGTAATAATACTTGTTTGACTCTTTTCATTTGATAACAGGTTGTACTTTTTGCATTAGAATATTCATGTGAATTCTTTTCTTAGAAGTTGGAACCTTTTTTTTCACCTTTCTATTAAAGCAATTCAGAAATGATGCGCTGCCTTAATTTCTGTATTCGACTATTGCTAGTGTGATTTCATATGAAGTAATTTATACCAGAATATAATCCATTTGCAGCAAGAATCATTTAGCTTATGACATCATTTTGTGGCTAGCAGAAAGTAATGCATCATTAATTGTGTTCTAATTATATCACTCTTCTCTTGCTATCTTCTTTTTGTAATTTTCCATTTGAATTTTCTGCTTTCTGATCCTCTCTATTTTGGATCTTGTTATGTTGAAACTCCCAAGAATATCAATACCTTAGTATTTTTAGATGTGTAGCTTGCTATGTACTCATTTTTTCATCATTGAAGTAACTTCTTTGATAAGTTTGGAAGGCCAGTGCAATGAGGAAATTTACTGGACAATATGTACATCCCAAATTTTGTTTAGCTGTTACATTCCATGTAGAAACAACAACTAAATGATGAGTCTCTATTGAAACTTAAACAACTAGGGTGAAAGACAGTCTTGTGTTGCTTAGGGCAACATGAAGATATCACTTTCTAATTGTTGGAATCTACTTTCCTTGTTCTCTTGCAAAACCAAAAGATGTTTGAATTTAGCATCAAGCAAAAAGTGTTTCCTTTTAAAGGAGATGCAGTAGGCATGCTTATTTTCTAAGTATTGAAGCCAAGAATTGGTTTTCTCTCTTTTTTGTTTTTTTTTTCTCCAAATGTTGGATAAATGCATTATTGGTTGTGAAGCAGGAGAGTATAACTAGAGATTTTAAGGCACACCATAAAATGGCCCTAGTGAGATGAAAGATGATGGTTTTATCAATTTATGTTGAAGAAATCCAATCCAAATTTCCCCTGGACACAAAGAACCATAACCTTTTTGACCTTATGATACCATCAATCATTTTATGATTTATCATATATTTTCTTTTTCCATCTCCTTTGATAAGAGAAGTACATGTACATTGTGAGAGACTGACCTACCAGCCTATGCAAGACATAAAACGTGAATTAAAAGAAATTCACCATAAAAATTTACATTGGCCAATGAATTACATAAAGATCTTTGGTCTTTTACCTTGTAGTCGTAAGTTCTTTATGTAATTTGTTGATTTGCTTCATCATTTTCTTCTATGAAAAAGAATTAACCCTTGAATTTAGTTATGTAAAATTGTGTTTCCAAGACACCAAGGCAGCTGCCCTGTATAAGTGAGACATTGATTAGATGAAGTTTAAACATGTGCTAGGTGTTAAAGGTTGTCATCCTGGACCAATAGTTTTGCAACTACTACTATGGTTGTTGACAAAGTCTTATGCCACTACTGTGGTGTCGATAGTTTCACTACTTTACCATCATTGTCAAACATTGGATACTAAGCAACAACAAGAATGAAATTCTAGGCTCCTTGGGAGGAAAAAGGTTCAAACATGTTCTAGGTGATAAAAAATATATGTTTATAGGTCCTAAGATAATTAATTATCTATGGGTTCTTGAATAATTCGTATATGTAATAGTATATATTTAGCAATATTTTTAATGAATGTTCATTGTCATAAAATGATAAAAAATACTTAATATTAATTAAAATTATGCTCACAACTTGTTGGTAACATTTGTAAATCAATGGACCTTTGATCAATACTCTGTCCAACCGCCATACATAATGTGGCAATAATGTGGATGTAGAACCAAATTTGGAGTGTGTTTCTGTAGGAAATTCTGGGTGTTCATGCTTCTATGGGCAACTAACCATCCAAAAAATTTCACCTTAGTGGGAGCCTTAACTTATGATACCATGTTGCTTGGAGATGGTGTGGGGGAGGAATATCATGACTTAGAGACTTCAAGAAGCTCTTAAGAAGTCACCGATATGGCAAAGGGACAATGCGAGAGAATTGCTTTTGTGTGATATTCATGCTAGAGAAAGGAGACTCAATAGACCTAGGTTACTCAAGAGTTCTCTAATTAATGGATTCCTTGATAAATGAAGATTCCATGAAATGGGTTGTCCCTTGTGTTACCTAGGCTGACGAAGTGTGCTATTGAGTTGTTTTTACACATAGACATATCATGTAGTAGGTTGAAGTTTTTTACTAATATGGGTGTGCCTAACCACATGTCTTATGGAAATAGAAATTGAAGACCGTTGCCATTCCTTAATCGCAAATTTCCCATGGTTTCTTGGTCTAAGGAAGAAATGAAATTTCATGGACCTCGAAATGTCAAATTCCTCCCTTTGATCTCATAATCATAGGTCAAATTGTTGCTATAGATGCTTCTTATGACCCTTGTCCATTTAGCCTTAGGTTCCTTTGTTGGTCTCTATACCCCATGCTGCATGATACATTGTTCATCTTTCGTATGTTTTCTATTGCCAAACTCCCAGAAGCGTCTAGTCTCTGCACCACCACCCACTTAACTACACTTGAAGCTTTGGTCTCCTCCTTCCTTTTCCAGGGAAAATTTTTTAACTTCTTTTCTATGGCTTTTAAAACACCCTCCGTAATTTTAAATATGAATAGAAAGTATGCTTGTAGAGTCGCTAGCATTGCTCGACTCAAAGATAATCTCCTCCTGTTAGATAACATCGGCCTCTTCCACCCCTCTAACTTGGATGACACTTTGAATATCTCAATATCTCAAAACTATTTGAGGCTAGATTTATGCCCAATGGACGCTTAGGTAGTTAAGTGCCGGGAATGAAAAATTGCCGATTTTTTGCAAAATTCGATGAATTATTTCGAATTTTTTGGCTATCAAACAAGAGTCTGATTGTAAAAGAAAATTATTGAAATTTGACAAAACTTCGAAGATTTTAGTAAAATTCGTAAAATACACAAGTAAATAATATAAAATTCTTAATATGTGTGATGACCATTAAATATTGTTAATGTTAAAATACATGTTTGAAACCATTATATTTATACTTTTATATGTAAAATGTATCGATTTATATTTGTTTTCATCATTTTTAAGAGAAATCATGCATGTTTTAGCATTTATATAGAATATTTTGAACTTCTTTAAGTTGACAAATTTTTACAAAAATTCTTTCAAATTTGTCGAGCTTTTTGAATTAATTCTGATTTTTGAAGGTCGAAATTTAAGACGTAGTGGAATTTTTGTTCCATGGTTAAGTGGCCATGTGCCCATCAAACATTCAACGTAGTTAATCATCCTAAGTAAAACATCTCTCTCTATGTTCATGCTATTTGGCTTTTAGTTGTGTTAATGTGCAGCCCTGACTTCTCGCTAAAGCAAGAGTGCGTTTGGATTCTAGGACCTAGCTTCTCATGAGGGTGCCAATCAATTGTATGGCTGTTAGAATAAGGTTGTTTTGACTTGTTTACAAGGGGAAACCACTCATTTGACCTAGGTAAATAACAATATAATAAAAACTTAAAAGAAGAATGTCTTACATTGACATATCCATGCTCTTTTATGTAATTGGTTGTTTGTCTGTGTGTTTTACCTAGAGATGGCAAAAATGTCTAGGATGGTGGTTTCCGTATTAATTCTAAAAATGTTGTGAGAAGTATTAGTAAGTTTATGTCACTACCCTAACACAATTGAGCTTCATTGCGTTGAACTATGGGGGCAATGTAAACTTAAACCTTTATATTTCAAACATTACCTAGTTAAAGTCAGTATTGCCAAGACATTTCATGAGAATTGACTGGGCAATTGCTTAGCGTTTTTTACTTTAAAATTCAATTTGCTTAGGTAGTTTTGTTGGTAAGCACTAGGATTCTTTCTAGTCTTTCACTGTTCTTTTATCTCCTAACAATAATTTGCTGAAAAATAAAAAAAGGACACCTCAAATATTTCTCCCATTTTTATTTATTATTTTCTTGCAATTATATGAATAAAAATTTTAAAAAATGGTTTCTATGTTTTAGAATGAACAGTTCTATTTAACTAGAAAAAATTCAACAATTTGTTGGGTATTCTTGCTATTCTTTAAGTATTTGAACCATATTTACTAATGTTTTCATCTCTTTTGCACTTTTTTGATGTCATGACAATTAGATAAATTTGATCGAAGATGAGTGATGAGCATGGGTTTGACTTAAGGGGTCTTTGATTGTAAAGAAAGGTTCCATGGATCCTACTTTTGTATCTTTTTCATGGACAGAAGGAAAAAAAAAAAAAAAAAAATCAAGGGAACAATGATAGCTGTCTTTTGGATATGTGTTGCTTTGTCATTCCTCTCTATCTAGGGAGATTTTGTTAGCTAATATCTATTTCCACCCACTTGAATTTCGCCTTCTTTTGCTATTCTATCATCCTCAATTTTTACCAATAAATATGCCACTAGGAAAATGTATATACTATGAGTTGAGTTGGGTTGGGTTTAGAAATTTGTAACCTGATTAGTTTTGGTTGAGCTAAGGTTTATGAAAAAATTGATTAAGTAATTATTTTGTTCACCACTTTTGCTGTTGTTGCTTCATATTTTTGAATTGCTGAAAGATTCATTATGAATTATATAACTTGATAAAAACATATTTTGTTATTTTTTAGAGGTAAAAACATAATATTAACTTATATAATATTCACATTTAACTTGAAAATAATTTTACCAAATTTGAAGTCCATAGAATGACTAGGCTATGAAGTTTCAAAATCTATAAATTGAGTAGACGAACTTGACTAACTTAATGCAAACTAATATGAATTCATTGGGTTAGATTGGTTTTAGGGAGCCTATTGTGTTGGGGATAAAAAAGTACTTGGCTAAAACCTTGACCAACCCTAGACGTATTCACCCCGAATTTTAACCATTGTCTATTTGTCTTTAAATATTCCATTGAAGTGAAGCAAATTTCCTTTTGTTATCTATATATATGATCTTGAAAGCACTGTTGCATCAATTAGTTTCAAGTGCCAATTGTGGTGTTAGGTTTTGTTCCCTGATTCCTATCTCCTGGAGGCATGCTTGTACTATGTTCTTGGAGCTGCAACTTAGTTAAGCATATCATTGCTTCTTTAATATTAAGTTGTGTAAATTTTATATTCTTTTCTCCACATGTGACTTGACATCCATTTTGCTTTTCAATCTATATGTTTGTGGTTGGATCGTGGCTTTGTCCTTCGATATATATGTTTACATGATAAATTGTCAAGAAAGATGCTGTTTGTAATGGTTTAGGTTTGATGGAATTGGATGAAGAGTTAAGATCATATCACCAACATTGGTATTCAGTAGAAGATGTGGGTGATGATAAAGTTATGAAGCAGTGTAGAATGCTTACTCTTTACACATTAGAAGTAATTCTTTCTCAATGGGAAGGTGTTTGCCTTATTCATTGCCATAGGGAAGTACAAACTAAATAGTATGTGAAACCTATGGAAGACTTGAGCTAAAGAATTTCATGATTATCAATTATTTCTGAAAATTTGCTATCTTATGGCAGTATGTGAAGGTTTTGAACCTTATTTTTGTGAGGGGGGGAAAACAAGAGAGAACATGTAGTTTACATTATTTCGTTTCATTGCAGTGACAACTTGCTGCCAGGCAACTGTTGCTCTGAATCTTCTTCGGGAAAAGAAAGGCTTTTTTGATCTTGTAATAAGTGATGTTCATATGCCTGACATGGATGGCTTCAAACTTCTTGAACAAGTTGGGTTAGAAATGGACCTTCCTGTTATCAGTGAGTAACACTTTTCTCTGTGATAGTTCTTACAGTTGCAGTTTATGCAGAGACTTGAACTTCCTTTCCTTTCTGGCAGTGATGTCAGCTGATGGTAGAACAAGTGCTGTGATGAGAGGAATTAAACATGGGGCTTGCGATTATTTGCTTAAGCCTGTCCGGCTAGAAGAACTGAAGAACATATGGCAACATGTAATCAGGAAAAAGTGGAATGGAAGTAAAGAACTTGAACAATCCGGTAGTATAGAAGAGAGTGATCGGCATAAACGGGGAGTTGATGATGCTGAATATGCTTCATCAGTTAATGAGGGTACAGATGCCAATTGGAAAGCTCCAAAGAAAAGAAAGGACAGTAAAGAAGAAGAAGAAGATGGTGAATTGGATGATAATGACCCTTCTACGTCAAAAAAGCCACGGGTAGTGTGGTCGGTGGAGCTTCACCAGCAGTTTGTAAATGCTGTGAACCAACTTGGAATTGACAGTAAGAACTTCAAGAATAATTTTTTATTTCATCTTGTGCTCCTTTTCTGTATTTGAGTTTATTCATTGTTTTTCATTTGAATGGAATTCTTGAGGGGCATATGCATGTTAAGAGCAACATATTGGAATTGGTTATGATTGATCTGTTTCTAATATGTTATGTGGGACCATGGTGGGAGTTCTCTAGTGGAAGGTTAGCCAGGCCATTTTCCTAATATCTCGACACCTATTAGGGTTGTGTCTACCAGGACAGCTTTCAATGTTTCTTACGTGGCTATTTTTGCATTTTTGTGGAATACATGGTTAGATAAGAACCTAAAGATGTTTCAAGATTGTAGGTTGGAGTTCTATTGTCAATGGAGAATATTAGGTTGACAGCAAGCTCATGGGATTATGCTGCCGAGCTGGTGCAAGGTCCATCTATGTTAGATTGGTTTAGGCCTTAGGGATTGGGGAGGGTGATTTCGCAGCCTGTGATGCTCCATCATGGGATTTTATGCCGATGGTGGGTTGGCTGGATGTTACCCATTTATTACAGTTTTAAAATAAAATACACCATTTGTCTCTTCTCGAATGAAAAATAAATAAATAAATAAAATCTGTTTCTAATAAATTTTGTTGCTTTCCATGCAGAGGCTGTTCCCAAGCGAATTCTTGAATTGATGAACGTTCCTGGTCTAACAAGAGAAAATGTTGCAAGTCATTTGCAGGTTGGTTAATGTTAGAACTTGACTCTCCTGTTGAATGCACAGAGCACATTGTACACTGATAAGTGATTAAATTCTTTCTGTTGTTGGTCAGATTCTTCCTTTTTCTGATATTCATCAGGATGCAACTTGTTTCTGTATTAGAGTCTCTGGTAAAATGGAGATTCTTGGACTGGATAATTTATTCTATATAAGGGTTTTTTTTTTTGTTGACTTGCGAGGACAGCTGTTCATCATATAAAGGCAATATCTTTTTTCTCATACCATGCTTTCTACACTTAAAAGATCTCAAGTGATTTAAGAGAAATGCAAGTGGATGGCAATACTAATAGCCTGGTCTGAATGCTCTCGCTGCAATGTTGATTCTGATTTTTCCAAATTCTTATGACACTGCTGTCTTTGATGTGGACTTGTTAGCTGCTCTTTTAGTGTCTTACATTCCAAATTATAATAAATTGACAAAACGTCAAACAAAATTCCAGCTGTAGTGTTTTCTGCACAAGAAACTTATTTATTTGAGGGTATGGGTGAAATTATTTCATTTATACCAAGGGCGATTACCGTGGATAATTTAGGAACTGTTTGGTTCATGATTTAAAAACTGTTTTTTGTATCCAAAACTTTTAAAACATAGAGACCATTTTTGTTTGACCAACTTTTTTAAGACAGTATTTTGAAACTTGTCAAAGGAATCGTGCTTTTAGAAAATAACAAATGGTTATGTTCTAAGTTGTTGCTTTCTGAATTGTATCCAAAAGAAAAGAATTTAAATTATACACCAAACTCCATTTTATATTTTTGTTAAGTTAGTGGAATGCTGTAACTTTATTTGTTCATATTTTCTCCAATTTTGGTTTTGATGAGCAGAAATTCAGATTGTATTTGAAGAGATTGAGTGGAGTAGCTCAACAACAGGGTGGAATTCCTAGTACATTCTATGGGCCTGGAGAATCTAATGCCAAAATTGGTCCCCTAGGCAGGATCGACATTCAAGCTTTGGCTGCGTCTGGTCAAATTCCACCGCAGACACTGGCTGCCCTGCAGGCTGAAGTTATGGGCCGTACAACTGGTAGCATAGTGTTGCCTGCAATGGACAAGTCAGTTCTTTTACAAGCTTCATTGCAGGGGCCAAAAGGGATTCCTGTTGAACGCGGGGTGACATTTGGGCAACCAATAGTTAAATGTCAGTCAAACATATCCAAACAGTTTTCTCAATCCAATATATCTATTGATGACATTCCCTCTGGCTATGGAACCTGGCCGCCCAATAACCTTGGCACAATGAACACCATGGGAAATGGAGGGCTAAATAGTCAGAACAATAATATGTTGATGCAAATAATGCAACATCAACACCACCAATCTGTTCTTCCAGAATCCGGCCATGCAATTAATGTGCAGCCTTCTTGTCTTGTTGTCCCTTCTCAACAACAATCCACTTTTCAGGCTGGAAATAGTTCAGTTCCCCTCAATCAGAATGCTGGCTACAGTGGCAACACGGTGATTGACTATGGCCTGCTTTCTACACAACCACACAGTGTCTCAGTAGGCCTTGGGCAAGTCTCCGATGTCGCCTACAAAAACTCTAGTGGACTCAATGGGTACTCAGTTCCTGTCTCCATCTGCCCACCAGTGTCATCAGGTGGTGTTCATACAGACAATGGTTCCAATTGGCAAGTACAGAATTCAACCATGAACCTCAATGCTGCATCGAAAACGCCTGGAATTGTTTCAAATGTGTGTGAAATTGAGGGTTCTTATAACTTGAAAGCAGGTGATTTTTCTGATCAAGGACCTGCTAGGAGTCTTGGATTTGTCGGTAAAGGTACTTCCATTCCAAGCCGATTTGCAATGGATGATTTTGAATCACCAATAGGAAATATTGGCCATGTGAAAACGATTAATGATGGTGGCATAGTGAAACAAGAGCTCAATTTGGATTTTGTGGAGAATGCTAAAGTTAGTGTACCGATGGTTCAACAATATTCTCCTAGCGATCTTATGAGTGTCCTTTCTAAGTAGGTAAAGTAGGCGACAACTTTCTCCTTGCAATCTTTGTAACTTCATTTCTCTGAAATTTCTTTACTATTAATCTCATGATCTGAGCTTATGTTCTCGAGAATTCAGTTATTAACCTTAGATTCCTAGATGTCTGCCTGCAATGAGATGTGTACTTAATACCATAGTTAAAACAGTCTAAACTCTTAAGACTTTTAGGAAGTTTGCCTTTTTCTGCAAGTCATATCTTTAAAGGTTAGCTTGCAATGGAATGTTTAAATAATGGAGGTCCTTTTTTTTATACGATTCCCACTCAATTCTACTGAACGGAGCGTCTTACCGCAACTGCGTGAGTTCATGTCGTCTATTCTGCTTGGTTAAGATTAAACCTATAATCAGTGAATGCAAGTGCTTGACTCTCTTTGCATTTCAGTATCTGTGAAGGATCAATATCATAGCTTTACACACTAACTCTTGGTATGGTGTATGACCTCGGTGACCCTGCCATTACGTTAGGTTCTCCCTTCAACAAATTAATATTCCACAACTATGTCTTCTATAAATTAGTTTAAATTGATTTTGTAGGAGAAATCTTTTCAGTGGTGAACTGGCGTAAAAATTCTAGGGAAATTGAACATTTTCAGGCAACTTCTAAGGTTGGGTATTGCTACATTTCTCTAAACTAGGATACTTCTATGGCATTTTCTCACCAAGAGAAGGCGTACAATATTAAACTTCTTTAATCTTCAATGATAAATACATGAAACTGCATTTTGTATTTTTTCACTCATCAAGTGTATGTGAGTGTGGAATGCTCTGTTTCATTTGATATGTACGGTCTCTTCTCTTCATCTAATGTCTAATCCACTTCATGGCAGGCTTTCCTTGATTTGTTGGTCGACGTATTTTACTTCAAATATCTTTGTAATGACATGATTGTTGATGGATCTCACTGGAGAGTACGTGGGAATTGCACCCGGAATAAATGTACCATTCTGACTAAGATCAACTGGGGAAGCTATTCATCCTGCTTGCAGAAAATTTGAACTGCTTGTTCTTGGATACGTGTAGAAGGTAAATATTAGGTTTATCTGCATTAAGACTTTAGCATGAAATAGTGATCTCAGAGGAGTCGTAACTTGCACCCATAGTTTATTGCAAATTGGAGATGGTTCTTTGTACACTCATGAAGCTTTTGTTTTCTCACCCCCACTTTTTGCTAGTTAGTAGTAAAATAAGCTGTGTTGATAGTCTTCATGAATAGTTAGCATCGTTCTAAGACAAATATAATGGCTGCTTGCCAATATGTTAAGAAATTAAGTTATCCCCTGTCATCAACAGTATGTTGATATGCACATGTTTGTTATTTGTTTGATGGGTGAAGCAAAAAATTTGTATATTTTCTTTAGGTATTTTATTATTTTAATTATGTTACTTTTGTTAATTTAGTATTATAGAAATTTTAGAAAAGCCCTACCAAATTTCCATGTTCAATCCAACACAATGATATAATATTTCTTTTTTTTAAAAAAAAATCGTTTAAAATGTTAATAGTTAAGGGTTTGTTTAGTGTACAGGATATGATAAGATTATTTTGATGGGATAGAATAAGATGAGATAGGATGAGATATAAAAATTTAAAAAAAAAATTTTTTTTAAAAGTAATTTTTTTTAATGGGATAATTGAATCTTATCAAAATGGTGAGATTGAGATCTTACCAACATAGGATAAGTGATTTGAGTCTGAATAAATTTTTATCTTATTTTATGTAGCACCAAACATCGGATTAAGTTACTTTTTTGTTATATTCTATGTCAATTTTGTGTAATAAACCAGACCTAAAAGTATTAAATATAATACCCAAGAAAAGTGGCTAGGTGGCTAGGTGGTATTTAAGTGCATAGTGGTTAAGGTAAGGAGGTCTCCAAGTGTAGGAGAATTGGCTGTGTGCCAGAAATCCAGTAACCAAGAAGAAAGAGAAAACACCAGTATGATATTTCTATTTCAATTCTTTTTTCTTATTAATCTGTTTTCTTTTTATTTTTTATATAATCCGGTGGTGCCTGGGCTTAAATTTAATTAGTCCACGATAGAGTGTATACGGCAGCTTCAAGGCCAGAACCCAGGAGATTTAATTGGTAGATGTATCTGAGGCAAATACCATGTCAATGCTGTATGGCATGTGATATTTCAATTCTTAGCAATATGGCTGTCATACCCACGTTTGATCATTTTCCTAGTCAATGTAACTGATGTGCCATTCGTTTTGATTGTTGCTGCACACGGCACTCCCACTTGCCACATGCCACTCGAACCAAATTATTATTTCTTTAATCAAAGATAGACGAAAATCGGTGGTCCTGAATCCTGATCGCTTGCTATATAGCTAACATGTCTTATAAACATATGTTTCCAAACCAACACACGTAACGGCTTTGCGTTTTATATTTTATTTTTATTGGCGACTTTTGCTACATTATTATTTGTGCAACGCTTTGAATAACTCTTTTTTCTTCAACTTTATCTGTAAAGTTATTGAAGTGCCTTTAATTAAGTATTAGTAATTGAGGCATTATGACAACTTTCAAGGGTAATATCAGAAAAATATTATCTCAAAATATTTTTTTTCATGAAAAATATCAAGTTAATTATTGTAATTTTATCTTTTATGTAACAG